>JAZHYW010005714.1:0-14519 GCA_037355805.1 Ixodes ricinus
ACTCATCCATGTGGCCAGTAAACAAGCTCGTGACAGTGATGTTCCTCCTCTGCTCTTAATTTCCTCCTTTCTGCTGCACGCCCGTGCACGTTCAGCGCTCAGCGCGTGCTCCCGCTGACACAAATGCCAGCAAACGTGCCAGTGGTGCTAGCAGTGCCCAGTTCGCAGAGAAGCGGAGCCCAGCTATCTCATCGACCCAATCGAGAGTGCCTAGCTGGGAAAAATTTGTTCTTTGATACTGGCTTTGTTCTGCGCTGCAGGGTTGGCAAAGCGATTTCGTTAGAGGCTCACAAGCCAGGAGCTATCGTTTTAACTATTCAAGAATTAAAAATATAGTCAATCAATCAGTGAAGAATGTTATCAAACCTTAAAGAACATATATAAAACATGCCTTGTCAGCATTTCGTGAATGAGAGAGCTTTTGCACGACATAAACTTTTAAATTCATTTTGCTGTAAGTCAGAGCGCAGCCGACATAACATGTAAATGAGGCCAATCTAGCAGAGTCAGAAAACACTATGTCACGGAGCTCAACGTTTTAGAGCGTGTTTTTCGTCCCCGGTCAAATCAATCAAGCGCAAACCATGCACCATGGCCTTGCGCTTTTGGTATGCGTGTTTGTGCATTTTGATCTATAATAAAACAAGCAATAGCAGATTTTTTTTTTCAAGACGGGTGTTCAGAAGGGCGCTCAATATAACTCATCATTTGGATGGTAGTTTGATTCAACTTGATTACCAATTATCTGGCCTTATAAATAACCACTTCAATATTGTTGAAATAGTACGCCGAGGTCGAAGATTATGCATGTTCAAGAAAAGAATAAAAGTTTATTTTTTAGCCCCAGTAACCTAAACTTAAAATTTGTTAGGCGAATGGGTACCAGATTTTTAAGTGCTTTTTATAGTGCTTTTGATATTTTTTACAATATTAATTAAGTCGTGATAATTTGACGTTGAAAAGAAATATACCAGCGTTTTACATGTATCTTTATAAACATGTATTTTACATGTATCTTTATATACATGTATTATACATGTATGTGTTTCTGTTTGAATGCAACAGAAATGGAGAATTTTACAGTAACGCTGGCATTGTATGTTAAAGGGAAGCTGAAACAGTTCTTGAAAAAAACGAGTTAGAGGTGAATTCTGGTGTATTTTTATCCCGTGAATCTGAATATCACATTCGTTTTCCCTGAAGATGCAACTAAAAGCGAGAAAACGCGAAAAATCTCCGACCTGTTGTTACGTCATAAAAGGATTTTTCGGCCGCCCAGCGCGTGTCGCTCGTGTGGGCAGCGCGTGCAATGGCAAGCTTGCCAGGTGTATATGTTTCCGCAATGACGGCAGTCGTGACGTCTCTTCTGACCCTTTTCTGAAAATAGCAAGAGTGCGCGTGCATAGCTTTGGCAGGCGCTGAAGATGCGCGAGAGCAGAGATTCCGAAAACTCCTTTTGTGACGTCACGCCCCGGGAAGGAGGGGCTTTGGCGGTACTTTAAAAATTAATTTCTGAAGGCTCCGTGCGCCAAATTGAAAAATAATCTCGATATTCCTGATCCTGGAGGTATAAATTGAAGGCCATTGAAGTGTTTTTTCTCGAATACAGAACCGCTTCAGTTTCCCTTTAATGAATGTGATCTCAATGATGTCGATGTGAATTATTTGTATTTGAAACTTTTGATGACGTTGATATTAATTATCGTGCGTTTCGCAATTCGACGCGCGAGTGTGTCGAATTGGGACGCATTTTTGTGACGAAGTGACGCGGCGCCGGAGTGCCTCTCGCGCCAGCTTCTCGTGCAAGCCGCTCCCTAATCTGCTCATGATCGTGATCACGATCGAAGCAGGTGGACATCCGTTTATTCTAGCTAATGCTATGTTCACACTACTAAAGCCGCTCAATCTGTTTACGTTTGTCTTGCAAGTAGCGTCAAATGCGCCAGTGCACAAGGCCCGTGTCTGGTGCGGCCCTTGGAAGCTAATGGCGGCGCAGCGCTGAATTGAGCGGCGCTTTGGAGCGAATGGCCGCTCGTGGCACGTGTCTGGTGTGTTTCCACACCAATGATTGGCGCTATTTGACCAAAAATATAAAAACGCCTTTATCAAGGGGATTTACATCTGCCTAAAGCCCCTGGATGTGTTTGCATTTGTTTTCCAAGTAGCGTAAAACACAACAGAGCGCGAGGCCCGTGTCTCGAGAGACCCTTGGAAGCAAATGGATGCGCGGCACTGAAATGAGCGGCCCTTCCTTGGAAACGAATGGTGGCGGATCACCCTCCCGTGGCACGTGTCTTGCGCGGTGGCCAGAGGCATGAAGCAGCTCGATGTGTTTGCGTTTGTCTTGCAAGTACCGTCAAATGCGCCAGTGCACGAGACCTGTGTCTCGAGCGGCCCTTGGAAGCAAATGGCACAAAAACAGCAATGAACGCGCCCTCGTACGCCTTTATGGAAAGATGTATACTCCGTTGCTGGCGCGGGCGCGTGGCTTCATTTATGGATTGGTTTGCCTGAGAACACGTGCAAAGTTGAAAGTTTACGGCACATTCGTGGTTCGAATGAGGCATGGAATTCAGTTCAAAGAGTAGATTTGCATGCGACATATGAAGCACAGATGTCCTGCGGACTAAGTGATAACTAGGTCTGGACGTCAATTTTAATCGAATGATTAATCAATGGACCTATTGCTATATTACCCAGGCATGAAGGAGAATGCTGGGATTGGTGTTCCACGGGCCACACGCGCACGCCTTCCCCGTATAAAAGATTCGAAGTAAATAACCAAACTAAAGCGTTGACGAACGCGCGTGCAAGATGCCATTTGTTTTAGGCCTTTTCTTTAGGACAGTTCAACGTTGGGACAGTTACTGCTGCAGACGCCAGCACGTCCGGCGCGTGGAACACCATTCCCTGCATTCTCCTTGATGGTTGCGTAATTTAGTAATAGGCCTATAGGTTCAGCTGCGCTAAACGGACAATCGCATGGCGTTGAAGTGGCTGGGGGCGCATATAACGTTCTCCACTTCTTTCGAGTTACACATCTCGCCCCTACAGTTTACTTTAGGTCGAAATTTCACCTAAAGTTTGCTTTCATACAGGTGTACTCGTACACGTGCGTGGTGAAAGCGTTAAATTTTTAATATTTCCTGTGCCAAAATTTAACGGATCAACGGGTTAAAAATTTAATCGCGATTAAATCATTAATTGATTCATCGGTAGGTTATTAGATCAAGTGCCCAGACCTAGTTATAACGCAACGCAGGAAAACATAAGCAAACGTCCCTGTGTGAGTGGACATTGCCTCGTTCAGCAGTTTGAAGAGCAATGGCCGGGCTAGAGTGAACAGGCGTGATCTCTTACGGACTTTGCACCGGGAGTATAGTTGTTCCCTGCGGCGGCAGCTTGGATGGGTCGCTATAACCCTACCGATCCTACAGCGCTTTAATTCCTTCTGAGAGTCACGTCCTCCTCACCGTGTTGTCCTCTTTGCTCCGGGGTTGAGTTGGATAAGTTTATAGAGTAATTAGACCTACAGGTTGTGAGGCCGGCTGCCTTCAGGGACTTGTGCGGAACACGTCTTTCTCTTCGTCTACTTAAGAAACAAATTTGTATAGGCAAGCACTGTATTATTCTAAGCCGAAAGATCTGGATGAGCATCGTACCGGCGTGCGGTCGTGTATCACTACTGCGTGTGCACGTTAAAGACCCCAGGCTAGCGGTTGTACCGCACTGGCTAAATTGCTTATCTACAGTGGGTAACAACGTCGCCATGTTCTGGCAGACTAAACTCCTGCTGTATAAACAACTAACGACTAATTTTTTTTTCTAAGCCGAAACTTATTTCAATCGGCTCACTACAGTTATTTCAAGCAAGTTTAATTGCACACATTTTTAATCGCAGTGGTCGGGGAACAGTTGTTCAGGATGGCTCAGGCGGCGTTGGGCATGGTTGTGTGGTCGCACCCCTACGCGGCTAAAGAAGTCCCATTGCTCCTTGGCGAGAGTGAAGGCCACAAGGAAACCGCTCTCTAGCCCTGTCATGGAAGAACATGGCAGGGCAGCACTGAGCAACTCGCTTGATTTTATTTCGCATCACTCATTGCGGGGACTCCGCAAAACGAAAGAGAAGCGCGAGGAAACTTCACGAGTTGTGATCCTGGGCCGGCTGCTGAGACGCGACTGTCTTGAGACGCGGCTTGAGTCCCGCTCAGCTCGAGCGCTGGCTTTGGCATTGCTTTCTTTCCCACAGTCTCAGCTGAGACGCTGTTTCTAGCAAGTCGGACCTGGCTGCTTACAACTAGTTGCAAAGGACAAGGGTCGTGGTTGGTGTGAAGCGCAAAGTGGAAGCTTGGAGTCGTTGTATTGTTAAACCAACACCATGAAAGTTGATCGTTTTACACTATTCTTATTTGAATAAATGTAATAAAAATTAATCAAAAGAAAGACGATTTAGTGAGGGTTTCGCACATGTGCAACGCTTTTGATAGAGCACTTGGAAAAGGCGTTTATTAGACCCTTTTCCTGATCCTCAGATTTGGGTCACGATGACTGGCTGTTTGTTTCCGTACCAGTCACTGCGGTTTGCACATAACGTTCTCTGTAAGTTGTCTATGAGTAGAGTAACATGAAAACTGAAAATCTCAAATCTCTCCACGATGGCGACCAAAACAGAACCAGGGCGGTTGGAAAGCTGGAACCTTACAAAAAATATTTTGTTGAAAATCTTGGAGTGAAGGGAAAGAAATTCCCCTTCGTCGTCATCATCAGATGGAGTTGAATATTTGCACCTTTCGTGGTGTCGGAACATGGCGGGCAGCATTGAATAGCTTATTTATGGGCACTAGGTGTTTTCGAGAACTTGCTCGCGACCCTTGTGACGCGCTTCTCATTTTCTTTCTTTTTTTCTTGCAAGATTAACTGACTCACTGCAAGAACGAGGAAGTAGCGCGAGGAAATATATGATAAAAGAATCCTCTGCGTCAGGGACAGAATCAGCGCCACTTTGCCTGAACTTCTCAACCTCGAATTTCAGCCACCTTTCAAAAGATGGCGCAAGTGCGCGTCGTCTGCTACAACATAGGTTATTTTTATTATTTAGGACAATTAGTATGCTTTAAAATAATTACAATCATAGGCAGTGATTTTAATTAGAACGATAAAAGCTATAATTAAAGAATCGTTATTTAAATAGCTGTTCTCTTTTATGAAACCGGTTTCTTGCGTACAGAGTCGAGCTTCAAAATAGTCCCATGATTTAAAATTATTTTAAACAAATCTGGATATGAATACAAAAAAATCACGCTTCAGGTGAACCAGCTCAGTTCCTCTAGCATACAATTAAAAAAAATTAGATCAGATGCCAGAACGCTGTCTGAGAAAACCAAGAACGCGTTAAGAGAATTTTTTAAAATTTTATCACAATCAAGTTGTGTTTACATAAAAACGGGTGGCGTTGCACTTCTAATATTTTGTATGCGGAGTTCCTATATTTACCAGGAGCGTGCCCTTAAATGTCGTTGCTGCGTTATGATGTGACACTGAGTTACGAGACTTCAAAATTGCATAAAAAAGGCTCTTTTTGAATAAATATTAAAAAATGTGAGTGTGCTAATTCAGAAAAACACGTATGCAGGGAACTAGACGAGTCCTTCATCTTTTAATAAAAAAGTAAGAACGCGTCTTGGATGCATTACAAGTCTAGAAACTTGGAATGCATAGAGGTATGTCTTTGAAAATATCAAAACTTGCACTTTTTGTTTTCTTATTGTGCGTTAAGTTTTAAAGCATGCGTATCATATTTTGCACTAAAAGAGTAATGATGAATTGGAAATTTATTTGCAATAAGAACGAAATACGTAACACGCGCAAAGACACGACATTTGCATCGCAAACAGGAGCGTTAGCACAGCTGCCACCGGTATTATGGTTGGGGCCGTGGGACCGCTCGCCTGCTGAAACAAAAATATAGATGAACAGGCTGGTGAGATCGGTCGATCCTGCTGCGTGCCGAAGGTGCGCATTCCAAGGATTCATTTGACACCATCAAACAAGCAGTGCACAAAACCTTATAAGATGGCTCAGATGACGAAATAGGCTGCATGCCAAACATTTATAAACAATACTGGGAGAGAATAAACGTTGGCTCTAAACATCGCCATCAAATATGGCGTCCAGTGATATGGTATCTATTCATCAACGGCAGTCGTACGAGAGTTACGGTGTTCTTCGGTGTACCGTTCTTTTCTATTCGTTTCAGTTTTAATGGTGTCAAGAACCTATCACCTTGTATGATATTGTCTTAGTGTACCAATCAACAGAACCGAGTATTCTAACTTGAAAAAGTAGAAAGCAATTTCCATGAGGCGATTTTGATTGCGATTTCGCAACTGCGACGCTGAACTCGGCAGCCTCCACCAGGCTTTTTTTTTCCACACGAGGGACGTCGAAACTGCAAAATCGCGAGTAAAATGGCACCATGTAAGTCGGACATGTGCGAAAAACCAGCCAGAAATCGCAAGAAAGTAAATCAAGTTTAGAGCTAAAAAATAGGTTCACGCCATTTTTTGAAAAGCAACGTTCCGTGAATGATTGTCCTCAGGCAACTGGAAACGTGTTTTTGCAAAACCACATTTGGGGTATACTGAAAATAAATACTACAATTCTATTAAAAGAAAAAATAGAGTGGAACGATTTTTATATGTAAGGCTGTTTGTCCGACTTTTAGTTAGCTTATCGCAGATGTGTGCCTTTCCGTGCTGCGGAATGGGCACCACTATTGCATTCCAATTACATTCCTGGGAATTAGAAAGCTTCCAACAATTCCATTTCTTTCAACTCCTCGGAATGAAAACACTGGGTCGATTCCAACATCTGGAATGGCTGAACTCCCCATTACATGCCTTTTACTCCTGAACGCGAAAAACATAAATGGAAATTAACAGCTACATTGCGCTGCTGTAGAGAAGCAACATAAAGCTGCTGACGTTATGAAACGCGGAGACAACTGCAAAAGTGTGTAAAAGCTCTCAAAGCACTCATTCTACTATGCCGAAGGGTGGTCGCACAAAGCGTTTCGTGGCACTTGGTGTCACTGCAAACATCGATCCCGTGATCAAGCGTAAAAGGCTTGCGAGTCGCAACAGGCGCCAAAAATTAGAATCGCCCATTTTCCTCACAAACGGAAAGTATACCCTCAACAGATACATACATGGTCACAGATAATCGGAGGAAAAAAGACTACTGCAATCGGGCTTCATGTCTGATGAAGGCCCGTCTGCCTATAATATTCACTAGTACAATTTTTTAGCACTATCTTAGCAGTGTGTACCATTCCTCCCTGGGGCAGGGTGGAATGACACATTTTTGTTCTTAGGATTTTTATTTTTACATTTCTAGAAGTGTTAGGACAAAGTGATGTTCTGCTGATGTGAAGGGTCTTTCTCTCTACATTTAGGACCCTTACTCTTGTTTCTATGTGCATTTTAAACTACATAAAAAATATAGTGTGAAAACTGTCCCATTCCTCCCCACTGTCCCATACGTATACTTGTAGCGCCTTTGTCTCAAAGTGTAGGAGTCAAACAATAAAACTGCGAGAAAATACGTGGATGTCAAACTGGGGGACGGGAAATTAGGATTATGTCTGTTGGGTTTGAAGATTTGCATAACAAACATATACCTTTCACATCCATAAAACATTTTAGTTTCAGTGACTTTTCTTTTTAATACGGACGAGCAGGAAAAGTTACACGAGGCGAGGTCCGGTGATTGGGGAGGGGGAGAGAAGCGGTGCCATGTTATTTGTGTTCAACAATTGTTGCGCTGACAAGACAGTGTGTGTTGGTGCATTGTCGCGATGAAACCACCACCCCCCTTTCCACAAATCGGCAAATCGGGACGTTTCTGCCTCACTGAGTTGAGCAAGCATCGTAAATCGCACAGGAAAGCACCTGATTTAGAATTTCACGAGGGGGAACAAACTCGGAGTGAACAATGCCCTAATTTTGTCGATGCTATCATCGGTTAAGGAGGTTGAGGGTCGCCCTGAACGAGGTTGGTTATGGATCAATAATTCACCGGCCTTGAAGCAAGGAAACCACTCGTAGGCCTACGATTTCTTCTATAGAATACTTCTTTGTAAGCTGTCTGACGCATTACAAAAGTTTCCCGCTGCCGTTTTCTCTAAAAAAAACAACAACAACAACATAATTTTACGGCCGCACGCTGTTTCTTTAAGTAAAACATTTAAAAAATACGAGGAACGATATTTAAGCGCTTAGGGGAAGAATATCACAACATGCCACCAGAACTTTAACAAACGACGCCGGTCGGCAAACTGGCTCAGGAGCGAATGCCGCTAAGCGCTGCTAGCGGCGGAAGTTGGTACTACGAACGCCCGCCCTCCATAAATTCATTCGGGTTACTTTGGGTCCACCTTGTATGTGAATTTTTAGATAACTTTTAGAGGAAGTGATGGTTTCATAAATTCAAAACAGCAACGTTTTGCTAGGAAATTATACAAAGTTCTAGATGCCCAGATATTAATTTAATTTGAATAGAACCTTCAAAGAAGGACGAAACGCTGAAAAAGAAAGGCACTTTCTAAATCGAGAGACTCGAGTCCACACCTCTCATATCGCTCACAGACCAGAGGTTAACAGTACGTTAGTTTTGTTTCGGTTGGTTTCGCTTTCATGTTTGTTCCATTGCCGTTTTGACGCCATTTCTAATATTCCAATGCTATAATAGCCTAACATCATTCCTATACTCCTCTTGTTAATTGACCATATGCCACTGAACGAAAAAGTGCATTCATAAAAATAATAAAATTAAGAATAAAAATAAAAAGTGCTGGTAGCACCCGCACAAACTTTTATTTGACGAAATAACCTTTAGGATAAAATGATGATTCCATTGTTGTGGGGCGGTCTGTTCTTCATTGCCTTGGACATGCAGCGGGTTGTGAGCGGCGAGATTTATTTCGCTCAGGATATATCACTTCGTTTCACCACGTCCTTTGTTTTATTTTAGTATCATTGTTATAACAATGTAATTCATTTCAGAAAAAAATAGTGTACGCTTCAAACATTAAATTTTTTGTTCTTTTCATACGCCGTAAAGGTCATGTTTGCATATTGAGTGGTACTCTTCATGTCTCGAAACTTACCCAAATTTCCGTATCAAAAGTATGGATTTAGTTCAGTCAAAATTTGTTCGAGGAGGGCGTGGCACAGCAAAATGTCGGGTGCGCGTATTTCTGATTGGCCATACGAGGCCTCCTTCCGCACGCTCACAGACACACATAAAAACACGCACATCATTGCACACGGGCATGCGCTACCACACACACACACACGCAAACACACAGACGTACGCATTTTCTGGTTCTAGGTAAGTGCATTGTCGCGGTTCTTGAAACGCACCTTTCGCAGTACAAAGGCTTATTCTCACGATGCATCTTTTCATCGCGTAATGGTCTTGAAAAACCGAGATTTCGTGAAATTGGTCTGTTTACACGTATTCTTTGACGCGCGAAACCTGTGACCTATATCGACTCGCGAGAATTTTACAAATCTTGTAATCTGCACTGGGAATATCAAGCGTGTCGCATCGAAAGAATATTAACTACGCACGGTTTGAAGTGACAGTCTGTGTTATTATTGCGACTCCATAAACTTCATGGGATTCGGTTCACTCGGTTTACTATAGCCTTCCGAACCGAAGAAAGGCGCGAACTTTAAAGAACAGGCGGACGATCTCGACGTCTTTCGACATTTTTGCAACGGTAAAATATCAGTTATATCCATGTCATTATGTTTATATGCAGTGCTTGCACTCGTTGCGACTGTTGTGAAATCTGTACTGTGCCACCAACTGCACCAACCCATACTGCTTACCCGTATCACCTCCATGCACCGCTTCTCCGCCTGTTGCTCGCCACCATATTTGTTTTCTCTTCGGCTTTGGCTCGGATACGCGATCGGCCAAAAAGCGGACTCCTCGAAGAGCCTCGCTCCAACTCGAAGGTCAGTCGTCATAGCGATGTCGAGCGGCAATTCACCCTGTGAGGATAACGTCGCAACGTAGCTCTCTCATAACAAACAAACAGTTGCTAGGGCCGTTGTCTATGACAAATGCAGGGGGCTCGACGTGAGGTTAGAAAATGTCTGATAAAAAAAATTCTGTAAGCATTTGATATTTTCAATATCTATAATCACTGAAGACCTTTTTTTATCGGCTCAGTGCCATAAATACATGACAGAAGCCGTAATAAAGTTTCACAACCGGGTATGCCTTGCTAGCAGACGACACGATGGCTTTGCGGGTACAGTCGTTCCTTGTGAGGGAGTATGCGACTGCGTTGAATGGAGTTGGTGACGATCGACGAAACGTTCAAGCTCGGGACAACTTTCCAAGGGATTTGAGAAGCGGAGAGAGCCCGTGCACAGCTTTGATTGATGGTCGGGGTGCGCGAGCGCGCCCGAACCACGGTGGAAGAAATACATTTAGGTGATGACTTTCTGTCTCACGCGGCGACCACATTATGTTCGGCGCGCGAGCGCGCTCACGCGCACGGGGATAGATGGCGCCAAAGCTTAGAGGGGCTTTTGAAGGCTTGTATTGGCGACGTGAGCGATCGAAAGTGTCGCTGTGGTCGGCCCACTACAATTGGCCGAATGCTGACTATGACGTTAGCAAAGGAATTATCATCGACGCAAATAAGAGGAATGTAAGAACTTAAATTTTGACGGTGTTGGCAGTGTTGCTTTGAGAGCACTATGATTTCAGGCTTTCACCATGCTTATTACAAACACCATCGAACTTGTTGGTTCACAAGGTAATGACGTCACGAAAGGTAACCGAACGAGGGCGCCACCGAAACATCTCGCCGCTAATAGGAGTATTCACTGGCGGCTATAGCTGCGTGCGCGACTGCTGAGCGCGTGCTGACGGCGAGCTTCCACAGTTCTTTTGCAACGTGCATTCCGCACCATCAAGACTGCTGGTCTTAGCAGCCTATTAATGTGAGCTCGTTGTGAGCATGCGCTTTAAACATTGACCTCAAATATGGCGTCCAGTGAATACTTCCTATAGAGGGCCTGTGAAGGAAATTATGCATTCTTTACTCGGTCCCTGTGTACTGTGTAGTGAAATGATGGATTTAGGTTGGCGCACTGGCACTAATTGCCTTTTCCCCTGTGCGGTTCCTGTTTCTTTTAAACGAGAACATTTCGATGATGACTTAACGTTACAAAAATACTCGTATAAATATAAACTTCCCGGCATAATCTACTGGGCTTTCAATAATTTAGAGTAAACACCTGGGTCGTGCTCGCATGTGTTGTCAAACAGCATGTTTGGTAACAGTTCCGTAAATTGTTTACACATTGCGTGACTTTATAGGAGGTCGGGTGATTTTTTCCACCCTGCTCCTGCCTTCTTATTGAAAAAAAGAAATTCTAATAATGTTACATAGTGGGGCAAAAATAATTATTTTCATGCGCATAAAGGTTATAGCATTACAAATGGTTTATACGTACAATGTCAACTAGTACTGTGGAACATATAAACCTTGTGAGCAGAAAAAAGTATATTTATGATGGTGACTGAAATGATGACACAGTGACTGGAAAGTCAAAACAATAGTAGCGGTTATAGGACATAAATCACTTTTCATGTAAAACAATACGTGACAAATATTTTTCCTTTAAAATATACACAAAGCTGAATTCACTGCATACTACCGAAGAACGCCATCTCCTACATCCTGTATTTCTCGCCCATGCTCTTAAAGAAAGACGAGCGCTGCTTTGCTGATTTCTTCTTTTTTGAGCTTGTTTGTTCATACTCATGGTAATATGCTTATAGTGTAGTCGCATTCGCATGCTGAAGTAGTAGTGAGCAACTGGGCATTTGTTTCTTCGTGTTCAGCGCGTAGAAACATTATTGTGCATGTGTGAAGAACACTGTCGATTGTGCCCAGTAGACAGTCTGGTGTCTTATTTTCCACAAAGAACTGTTCCGCTTTCTTCAGTAGCTGGAAAAGGTTTTGTTGGGCTGTATAAGGCGTCCTCTGTTCTTCACGCTTGTCAGTGCTGCTTCAGCAGAAGTGTAATCTGATGCTAAAGCGGATCGGCATGAAGGGCAGCGCGTCGCTTTTTTTTAATTTTCACACTCAAAAACCCAGTTGCATAATATAGTATGCAGTCCACAGCCTTGCTTCTTCAGCCTTTTCTGTCCAGACATCTTCGCATTCCCAGTCTTCGACAGAAATTAGACTGTGAAGCATGGTCTTCACCTGTCAACGAGATGAGAAGACTAGGTAGTAACTTGCGATCGGCCCTCGGGATTGCACGACGCCACTGCTCCAGGCGAGCGTCATTCGATGGAGCTTTCAACAAGGACACTCGCTCTGCACAGTTCCGGTACCCTGAATTGCAGTTGGGAACGAAGCACGTCTTTCCCATCCTTATAGCATGACTTCTTCTTCGGGTTAAGGCTCACCTTCGTGCACGATGGTGGCACCTGTGATCGACACAGCACCAAAGCAAAACATGAGGCCAGCCACTGGCCGCACACCACCACCACACCACGAAAAAGTCGAGCAAGCTACGCCCCCGAAACCATGGCCGCCGAGGAAAGACCTCATACCCACGGTGCTTAAAGTCACTATGTTTGAAAGTAGCGCAAGGTGCGTTGATGCTCGAGACACGTGCAGCGTGCAGCTCTTGGGAAGATCAAGGCGGCACAGCGCAGCACTGAGCTAGATTTCAGACGCCATGAATTTCCCAGAAGTGGCGCGCGGCACGTGTCTCGAGCATATCCACACAACAATGAATGGCGCCACTTTTCCCAGGATAGAGGGGCTTTAACGGCGCTCACACCTCAGCGCCCTCCGCAGCAGGCGTGGAAGTAACTATACTCGAACTTCACCTTTATAGGGGGTATTCACTGGCTGCCATATTTGAGGTCACTGTTTAGAGCGCATGCTCAGAACGAGCTCACATTGATAGGCTGTCAAGACCGGCAATCTTGATGGTGCGGGGTGCACGTTGCAAAATAACCGTGGAAGCTAGCCATCAGCACGTGCTCAGCATTAGCGCACACGGATATGGCCGCCAGTGAATACACCATATATTGTACCGCGGCGAGGCTAGAAGCGCGAGCTCATAGCGCTGGCAGCCGCTCTTAAGTCACGAGAGCTTGTGCCGCCGGAATGCGCTCCCAGAGCAAGGAGCTCTGCGCTTGCAGCCTTTCAGGCGGTACATCATAGATGACGAGAAACAGAGTATACTCTGGGCCCGTTTGCTCGAAGCTGGTTAACTAACCGCGGTTAACCGGATTTCCCTACGAGGGGGAATTTTAGGTCATGTGACCGGCAGAGTAAGGACGGCGGGGAAACATGGCGGTGCCCCGGTGAGTGAGCGCCGCTCGCTTTGGAACTAATACGTCGTTGTAGCTGCAATATCGGGCGCGTTTGTCAGCAATGAATGGTGCAGGAGGCTTTCGATTTGCCTTACCTCACTTAAAACGCAAAGCATGAGCAATGACCTCGCCGCATTTTTTAGATAGTCTTTCGATTCTGGCAATTCCTAAGCCTAAATGAACGCGATAGTTGTCGGCATGGCAACGTCTTTGAAAAGTGGATTGCCTTGACTCAATCGGCCGGGTACTGATAGCACACAAAAGCAGACAGCGTCCCCATAGACCTTTTGCTAAATTTCCCAAGCACCGAGGTGCATGCTACGAGTGTAGTTACACGCGCTGCGCGTGCTGGCGTCTGCAGTAGTAAGTATTCTAAAGCAAAAAGCCTACAACAAATTTTGCCGTGCACGCGCGTTCGTCAAAGATTTATTATGATTATTTACTTCGAATATTTTATAAGTGGAAGGCCAGCGCGCGCGGATCGTTGAATTACACTTCCAGTGTTCTCCTCGATGTTAGGGTAATTTACTAATAGGTCAATTTTCACTGGAGCCGAATTACAGGTTTTTCAATTTATGACGGTGTTATATACAGTTCTTACATGCTGGCCAACCATACTGCCGGTGTAACGCCCGCCTTTCACTGCTCACTTCTTTCTCATCGTTTCTAGGACTGAACTTCGTCGTCCTCTTTCGAACTTGGAAGGAAATTTCAACGAGGCTTGTCTTCACTTCAGACAGCCAAATATTTAGAAATTTTCCAAACAAGGGTTAATTTAGTTTTACCTTACCGATTACCTGTACCACGAGCAATAAAAATTGTTTCTTGAGCTCAAATGTATGCCGCGCTGTGTCGCGAAAACACGGTAGCGCGCATTTTTGGGTCCCCCATTTCGGGAACCTTTCCACGGAAGCCACTTATATTCGCTACAGCCAGGAGGTGACACCAGCTACCACCCCATAATAAAACACGGAGCTATCGCTCATCCAGCCCTCGTCAAACTTGGCTAGGTACTTTTAGGTACCTAGTAGGGAAGGGCGGTTAACTTTTAACCGCGGTTAAAGTTAACCGGCTTCGAGCAAACGGGCCCAGGT
>JAZHYW010005715.1:0-35000 GCA_037355805.1 Ixodes ricinus
AATCTGCATTCATTTGGTGATTCAGTCCTTGTGCATCAAGTTGGCTGTCATCTTCTAAAGACCAGATTTGGAGTTTTTTGTTGCTTGTCAAGCCATTTGATATAAATGTGAAGAGCAGAAAAGTGCCAATAAGTATGCTTGCGAATTTCACAATTTAGAATTTGTCATTGTCCCTACGAAAGTGGTAACCAAGGTTATTTGTCATGTCTGCAAGTGTGGCTGCGAGTATATAATTCAGATCTCTGTGTAATGTACTGCATTTTGGATTGACCTCATTGAAAAATGGAACTAGTCAATGCATATTCACCGAAAAAAAAAAACCCGGTAAGCTTTCATCCCTAAAAATATTCACTGGTAAAACTGCAAACTTTATTTCCAAATAAAAGTTGAAAAAAGTATGTCAAACTCTAGAACCATAAAAACCAAAAAAAACACAGATCTATAAATATAAAGTATGTCTCAGAGCTTAAATTAAAAACAAATCATTTGAAGTGTTTCACATATCTGTCAGACAGGTCATAAAATCTACAATCACTAGGTGTAGTCCATAGTGAGAATACACATTTCCAAAGTCACTATAAATGACAAATTGTTTGGCTTCCTTGCAACCAATACAAGTGTATGCTGGATGTAATGATACAGTGAGTATCCATGCAAATGCGGTGGTCATATGCAGCTGGGGAGGGAGAGGATCTTCAAGCTTCATGTTCAGTTTTGGTGACACATGTCTCCCCTCCACTAACAAGGAAACATTTACCTAGGTGCCTTCACGGCCCGTCTTCTTCCTTCCTGCAATAGAATTCTGACTGGCCTACAGTCAAGCGAGCTCACTCATAGTGGAGCTAAGGTAATGCAAGCCGATTATCTCTCATCCTGTCGGCAACAAGTAATGTCAGAAGTGTTTGGAATGTGGAGGTGAGACCGACAGTAACAGTGAGGGGGAGGGACGAAGCTTGGCCCCTTCTCTTTCCCCAGTATTGTTTTTAGAATTATCTGAAATGTCCACGATGTGGAGGTGCAACCCAGCCCCATTGTTCCAATGCCGTGTCAGCAACTGTGCTCATTAACTGAATATTTTAAATATTTTTAGGAGATCTGTGTACTGTCCCCAAGTACGCATTCAGCATCGATGGCAGGCTCATGGTTGAGAAGATACCAGACAAACCCACAGCGTGTGCTGCACTCTTCACGAGTCACTATTGCCTTACCACCTGCTACGCTGAGGGCCTGACATCAACCCTGGAGTTCTTTCAGAGGTGATTTCCTGTTCTGTGATTTTGGTAGAGTATGTGGATGGCTACTAAGACTCCATACTTTTTATCTATATCATTTCCAGGCTTACTGTTTCCATTGAAAGAAAGCGAACACCTTGCACATTTTTTGTCATGAAAGACATGCAGCCACAATTGGTACCTTACATTATCCCTCTTATTTGTTAAATAGAAGCGCACATATCTCATTGATGGGAAAGTTGTCCCAATTGCTTCCACCAGCTCCAGTCACCTATAGCTCCTACATCCTGCACCAACGCTGTACTTTTAATTGAAATTCAACCGGAGCAGAGGCCACAGACCGAGCGCACGCATTTCGCCGCGAGGCACTGCACATGTGATCTCGAGACATGAGAGTAAAAACCATTTTTATCTGATCTCGCAGTCAATGGAACCATTTCTATTCCATGTGCGTGTAGACCTGTGGTCTTGGTGTTTCATTAGGCAGCTGGACTGCATTGTAATAACAAAGCTCAGGCAACTCAGAAATTAATTTTAGGGAAAAATTTGCACACAAAGATAACGCAGCCTCAACCTGGCATGTGGAGAAGAAAAAAAATGAGCTAAAATAGCTGATCTTTCCAACTGATTTGCCCCTTCTGACCATGTCATGTCGTCCAAAGTGCCCATCGACAACAAAAAAAAAACAGCATTTTTGCATATTTTGATTTGCACCCTCTTCTCACTGTAATGTTTTCGTATACAAGCGTAGGTTTTGGTCCCACCTATCCTAACTTGAGGGTCCTCAGGTTAGGAGAGCTGCACGCGACTCAAGAGCCACAGTTCGGCCCCTCCTGATATTGTCTCTACTCATTATTTGACTTTCTCTCTAGTCTCTCCCTTCGATCGTGTATGTATATGTGGCACATACGACTAAATTGACTAATTTTTTAGGTTACCAACTTGGACGAAATGTGTTTTTTAAACGGATGCTGAACCGAAATCTGGATTCCACAAAACACGCAGCAAAAGCGTGCAACGGGACGCTACAAACACCAAAACATCACTCATACAGCAATATTTCAAACAGATGACCGTATTTTAAAAAAAAAAGGAGGCGCATTTGACAGAAATGTTTACGTCAGGTTTCTCTGAGAAGGAGAAGGAACGGCCTCGCGTCATCTTCGCCTCGCCGCCTTGAGGGAGCAAAGCGAAGAGAGGAGGAAACGAGATATCTCACGCGCCTCGTCGGCCTGGTTCAATCTTGACTACTTTTTCCAAAAATACGGCCGTCCATTCGAGATATCGCCTTACGAGTAGTGTTGTAGGGATTGTAGGGTCCCACCTACATCTCCTTTATTGTTTTTTTTTAAATCCAAATTTCGGTTCACCATTTCTTTAATGGAACTGATGTTTATTGCAGAGGTTTTCTGAGCATGAACCCTGACCGTGGCACCAGAGCCAAGCAGCCCAAAATCAGAAGTCAACAAGAAAGTACTTAACCTGGTCAAGAAAATAGCACAGCTGGAGTGGAATGTGTGAAGGTGTAAGTATGATTCGCTACAGTGTTTACTTTATGAATGGGAAGTAGAAATGAGGCTCATTTCAAAGAGAAGCAGAATGTGAAACAATTCAATGAGCGTAAGAAGCCACTGCTGCAGGTATACATTTATCATTAACGAGGAGTATGTGAGGGTTTTGTAACAGAGCACTGTCTCGGCAAACAACGAGAATTACTCACTTGATATAGAGTGTTTGTCTGCCATTTAAAAAAAATAGTGTTTTCACTTCATTTTTTACAAAAAATATCTACAATTCAGCACCTGATTAGTACTTGTGAATCGGCACCTTCATCAAATTATCTCTGCTGGATAGCAAGACAATGTTATCACACAGCTTATTTTTAGAGCGAAATTTCCAGTTGTAGACAGGTACCTGGGAATGTTAGTTTGTGAAGTAGTGAAGGCAAATTGCAACTGTTACCTGTTTACAATAATGGTTCTTCATTGATTCTGGTGAGTGAGCATATAATCAGTGAAGCATTCGGATAAGGTCGCATGAATTCTTCAATGCTGTGTAAAGGGGATGTCAGGTTTCAACATTGTGTTTTGTCAGTCGAGTTTCATGGCAAAAGCCAGTGACTAATACCCTAGTTACACGGGCCGTTTTAACTGTGGTTAAGGAAACGGCAGTTAGCGGCAGCTGTGGTTTGACGAGACTGAACTTAGATGGTGTTAACGGCCATTTTGCTTGCGGTTGATGGGTTGAAGCCAAAACGAAACCAACTGCAATGTCCGGTGTTTCGATCAAGGACACATTTATTTTATATCCCTTTTAACTGCTTAAAGAGCCCCTGAAAAGAAAAAAAAAGTTTTTTTAACATTCTGTTTTAGAGACGCAACTCAAAAAATTAATTTTACGCAAATTTTTTTTTATTAGAACAATATTGACTGCGTGAGACATTGGCGAGATGCGATTTAGTCAGTAGTCACCTCCTTTCCACTTGTTTTCTCTCGGCACTTCGGGCGCGTGGAGGAGAGGTGGATCGGCTTCGCCTTCATGTTAAGGTGGAAAGACCGAATGACCATCTCGTTGAGCGAATGACCATTCCGTGACGTCATGGACTTAGCACGCAGAATTTCAAATAAATCTCGCCGTCAATATTGCTCAAAAAAAATAATATTTTTTTCGCATAAAGTTTATTTTTTGACACGCCTGTCCCTTCCAAACTGGTTAAAAAAATGTGTTTTTTTTCAGGGCCATTTAAAACGAGTAATTAGACCCATAATTTTATTTGTGGTACGTAACGAACGATTATCAAGACCCCTAAAATAAATACAAACATGGCCGACATGAGGGAAGCCGCATTGCCATCGACCAGAATTAATGGCAGCGCCCGAGGAGTGCGGGCTTTGCCTCGTCCCACGACATGGCGTATTCGCTTTTGCGGCATATCTGTTTTCGAGACATATTTTTTTCTGCAAGGTTTGTGTCCATGGTTCTTTTTAGGTGTGTCCCCTGGCATTCCGAAATAGTTAGCGCTTCGATAGATGGCAGTGCTGCGGTCGTCGCCATCTTTAGTTCAGTTAGTGAGCCCAAACTGAGATCGTGGAGCTCAATTCGCGCTAACCATGGTTTTGTGCTAACCGCAGCTTGGACAGCCGTGTAACTGTGCAAAACTCCAGTTTAGAGTAACTGCACCTAGCTTAACTGCAGTTATAGATGGCTGTGTAACAGGGGTATAACACACTGCCGACTGACATGTCACACTGACAGTTGCAATAGCGAGTAAATGGTGGTCACTTAGACATGATCCATGGCATCTAGTCACCACTATTCCAAAATCATTTGATGGCCGAGTAGGTTAAACATATAGTACACAAAATTAGCTCAAAAGACTCCTTTCCTCTGCCTTAATGTTTATTTTATTTTTATTTTCCACCAGCTTTTTACTTAAGACTTTGCCTTATTATTTTTATGATATTTTCGTGATCAATTTTTTTGTAATTTGACTTTTTCTTACTTCTACTCTGTTTTTCTTTCTTCTCTTCTTTTTGATTTTAGTCTCAATTTTATTTTTGTCTTCCCCTATCCTTATAAAACATCCGGTTGTAAGTAGCGCTTCGTCCTGTCTCCTCCTTCCTGTGTTCATTTTTTGCACTGATTTTGTGCACCATTGTTCGTGGGAGGCCGTCCGGCTTGTCACCATGCTGGGAATAGCGGGCCAATGGTGATCACATTGTTCGCGGGATCACATAACCATCATCACTGTGTGGTCACTTGACTACGCTGCAAATAGCGAACCAAATCATAGTCAGATGGTCACATGACCATTATCTATTGTCCATGACCACACACAGCATGCGTCTGAGTGAGCCCAACACATTCTGAGCTTTCGTAGTCTTGATGAGCATAATCAAGCTTGCCTAAATTTTTTTCTTACATTGCTGTGATGCTGCTCATGCCTACATTGCACCACAAGTTAATTCATCCCATCAATATAGAAACCAATTGATCAGGCCCTGCTTCATGGCTGGACCATCACGGTGGGCTTGAGCAAATCAAAACTTATTGCTGCTCTGGGCAGTATACTATTCAATTTTACTTTTGTAAAATTGCTGCTGTGGACTCAAGTTTGGTCATTTTTGGCACTATGCATGACTGTTCAATCTAGTTAGTTAGCCCGCTTCATTGGGTGTCGTTTTCACCATACGTTTGTGCACCACAGAGAGGTGGTAACCACAGGTTTCACACTGCAATTCTGCATATCTCGTTTAGCTGTAGCACTGCCACATGCTTGGGGGTGAAAGTTCTCATTTGAACATATGGTCCACGGGTCTTTGAATAAACAGGGAAGTTGTGAAATACTGATCTGAAAATTCTAAATTGCTGTAAACTTAAAAAAACAAAAAAACAAGTGGTTTGCTAGTACGGGGTCTCCCGGAAAAGTTCCCGCACTAGAATGGCCTACAAAATTGGACATATATATTATTTAATACATGGATTAAATGATGGAGATGTTAGCACTGTCAATAACAGTGCAGACAAATCAATTAGTAATATTTCTTGAACTGATATATTACTAGTTAGATTTACATGTTAGAATAAACATAAAAATCTTTATGTTAAATGCAAGTGATGTGCATTACTAAATTACACAATTTTTGTTCTTGAACTTTGACACTACTGGTGGTAACGTGAGGGGTGGGAAAGGAAAGCAGCCATAGTCTTCTGGTTTTGACAGGTGAACAGATGAATCTTAATGCAGTATTCACAACGGAATGAATAAGAACACGGTGTGCATTCGTGCTCCAAAAGTTTCTTTTGCTGCTTGAAAATAGATTTTTGGCTGGTCCAGAAGGTGCTCTGAAATGACTTAGACTGTTCACATCACTTCAGCAATAGCTTGGAGTTACTTTCCTTGATTTGTTTTAGTGTGTGGTTTTCTACCAATTCTGTTCTGTTTGAATTTTGTGCAGTCACAAGGTCGGTCATCCTACGTGGGGACAAGGCACGCAACATGGGGCTCAAGGCTCATTCAACACAAAGACTTTGCATCAGGAAGATTTCAGCAGCCACAAGCAATGGCACTTGGGTCTAAATTTGGTAAGTATGGCAATATCTAAAAACCAAACTGCTTTTGTGAAAAAAAAAAAATTGGGGGACATTTATGTGTAGCTTTAGCATATGACACGATAGCAGGAGGGCAGGGGGTGGAGGAGGAGAAGGGAGGCAGGGGCAGGGAGGGTAGCAGTGGGGAAGGAGATTGGAGTAGTGGGGAGGGGAATCCTATAATTGCTTGCATGCACAAGGGATCATGGAATTGCATGGGATTCCTTATGCACGCAAGACATTGTGAAATTTTCTCGACGCGCCGACGCTGGACGCCGGATCTTTTGCTGCATGGGAGCATTAACGCTATTGTGTTAAAACATAACCTAACCTAGCTTCACTTATAACTGGAACATAGCTTTACTACACTGCCAGTAGTTACATAAAACAATGTCTATGTGATGCTAGAAATGAGACATGGTTAGCATGTAGTCATATTTTAGAAGAAATGACGGCACTGTAGATATAATGGATCTTATACATGATAAATATAGGCCTATGATATGAGAAGTATGTAAGTGGAGGCTGCATCCCAAGCTGTCCATATTTATTTTGAATATCATCTCAAACTGAAGTGCTGAGAACACTGCTGTCACCATTTGTTTATCTGTAGCAAAACCTGGCACAGTGCACATAGATTGTATTGCAAGCTAAGCCTGACATTTCCAGCTCGCTCTGAGTATTCATATCTCTTACGGTGACAAGAGCATTGTATTCTGTGATGGTGGGGAAAGTCTAGTTCTACGTTAGAACAGCATCACTGCCGAAATGGGTGACTCTTAACAGTCAACCAGCTTAACTAGTTGAACAAGAGGAGTAAATTTCTATGTGAGCTGTGTAATTAATGTAGACCCCTGACCTTGAAAACAAACTCACTCCGCTCCTAAGTTGAAAAATGTCTAGTAAGTGAATATTAGGCTTTCCCATCAAATAGCTGTATTTTAGTGCAGCACTCTTTACCAAACTTTGTCCATATTCTCTCATTCATTTGCCAGGTATATCGGGGCTGTGCAGAGATACTGAAATGGTATTCGTGAACACCAGAATACATGTACTACGAAGCTAATATATAGCTTCTGAGATATAATGAAGTTTGACTTGATTAGCGGAAGCTAAGTTATAGTATTCAGTTGTCACATAAAACTTCTTTCAAACATTGGAAGCACTATCGACATCATTATTTTCTTTGCTTAGCGAATAAAGCGTGGCTGACATTATATAACATATCTATTAAATGGCTCCTACTTTGGCATATTCATATATATTATATTCATAAAGGGTTTCTTTCTCTTCCAGATCAAAGGGTACTTGGGCCTGGGGTCTCGCCATCCAAGTAAATAAATGTGCTGTTTCTATTTCTATCCAACACATTATTTATGCAGTGTTCTGGCTTAACTGCATTTGCATGTACATACACAGTGATCGCATTGGAGACATGAAGACCACTCTCCAATTACAACATACAGCATGCCACAAATTTTACAGGCACAAAATGACTAACCTAAGGAAACTTCATGACTCACTGTTTGATTCATTGTCTGTTGACCAGTAGTAGGAAGTAAATTGAAGAAGCGAAACATATGCGGTGAAACGCTGAGCATGTCGTACAATGTGGTGGGAAGATGATAGAATCCGACAATGCTTAATTCTGTCGAATTCTGCAATCTTTTTGACATGTTGTACGAAGTGCTGAGCGCTTCATTGTGCCAGCATTTTGCACCTTCAATTTACTTCTTACAATGGTCAACCGGCAGTGACCTGAACGGTCAACATTTTTACGGTAACCATTAAATTAACGGTCAGTTGACCGGCAAATAAACTGGCACCATGCCGTGATCTTAACGGCAGTCAGTAAATCTCGTTTACGGTCTGTTCAGTATCCCCCGTGAAATTAACGGTATCTTTTTTTACTGTGACCGTTTAATTCACTGGAAGATTACGGTCAGACCGTAAATTTGAATTTACGGTCTGCCGTATAAATTACGAGAAGTTGCTGGCAGCCAGAATGCCGGTCAACTTACCGTAATTTTGACGGTCCATTTTTTACAGTGTGCGGAAGGCGATAATATAGGGGCAGATTCATATTTTGCCTTGTTTTGTGAAAAGCGCGAGTCGGGCCACACTGCGCCAGACGCCGAGTAGACGTCGACTAAATGCTCTGTGTATTAGTTTGGCGACGTTCCCCTCTTCCCTTCAGTGAAAAAAAAACGCCCGCCAAATGCCGTGGTTACGCCCGCTGGAACGCGCGTAAATTTGTCGAGAATACGCCCTATGTGGGTCGGCCTTAACAGCTGTCCCGCAGCAACGCAGTACGGGTGGTACAAAATTGCTATCGTGGTTGAACGACAATCTAGCTGCCCATTAGCAAAAAACGTTCACAAGCCTGATGGCTTGGCGATGTAGACTTCCACTGAAGAGGTGGAGCTGAAAATCCCGAAATATTAAAGCAAAATATGCTTTTTAATAACGAAATCTTGTAATCCCAGAAATTTCCCCATCTGTTAGTTCGTCCTTCCCTATACTTCCCCGCTTAAGGGGAGATGCTAGTTGAAGGCACTTTTTGTTAATATTCACCCTACAGCAACGAAACATGGGCTATTTATAGAGTTTTTTACGCTGATTTCAAATATGTAATTAGTTTCCTTGCAAGTTGCATACTTTTTGTGTTGCACCATGACAAAGTGTAAAGCATAGGCCTTTTGCCCCCCTGTTTGCATCACTAAACTTCCATATTTATCGACCACTGATGGTTCATACTGCTGCAATCGAACTGTAGAATGTCGAAAAGCAAGTAGGAAGTGCATCAAAAATATTTAATACACGTGAAAAATTCGAACATGGGAAGTCCATAATACCCAGACCCCAGTAAGTGTTTACTTGCACATTTTCTAATATATAAAAGCAATATCGAGGTTTAGAGGAGATAACAGCATTCGTCACACCTTAGAATAAACGTGGGCAAAATTTCATGCAGATCCGAGCACCAGAAGTACCGAAAACAAGATGGGCAAACTCAAAAAGTTGCCGAAAATTGCATTTTGAGAAAAACGAATTTTAAAATTATAATTGAAAGTTTAGTTATGAAAGAAGTCTTGCTCCTCGAGAATATTTTTCTTTTTTTAATTTTGAAGCTAGGCGGCTAAAATGTGCACAGTTAGTACATATTGAGCTCCTCTTTTCATATATGTAGTCAGTTTTCTGATACCTGGCTTGGTGAAATATCTGTGCACGTATGAAGGCATATAGAATGCCTTTTTTGTGCACCCTTTTTCTCTCAAATTTACTTATAAGAGAGCATCCTACGATAGCCTGGTTACTTGCTTGTGAACAGTAGAGTGTGCAAATCCACCTGAGAAAAAATATATCTATGCCTGGAGAGAAAATAAAAATTATGAACTATTGAGTCATTACTTTTTATGTTTCACTTTTAGTTCTCTAATTCTTATAAAAATTCAGTGGTGCCAATCGCATAACTAGCAAGATTTGCACACTCTATACAGCAAGATTTGCACTCTATACATCACTAGGAACAGCTGTGTAATATTTGGTTGCGATACAGTAACCACAAATGGTGAAAATTGTGTGCACAAAACTGAAAATTCCTGGACGGCGAGTTTGCACTTTCCGCAAGTCGAGCATGCCGCGCCACTGACGAAAGCTTCCATCGCGCCGATCTCGCTGATCGCAGTACTTGCACGCTCATCTGCAGCTCTCTCTCCGTTTTCAAACATCTTCTTTTCCGATGCACTAACGAACTCGTCAGCGCTGCCGATGAATCTCGAGCGATCGGACTCGAAAGCGTCGCCGCGCCGCCCCGACCGAGGTTAGGGTTAGCTGCCGCGGATGAACTCTTCTTCTTTGAAGCTTTCCGGTTGCCCCTTTCGCGACTTCCTTTGAACTTGTGTGTCGTCCGAAACTTCCGAGCTTGAAAGTCGCGTTTTCCGTCGACGCCCATCGCAAAGTAAGCAGAATGATCGAACAAGCCGTTGGTTCTGGTATCTGGAGCAGTGCGACGCTAGAACCGCAAGCAAGCTTCGCCGCGCAGCATGTTGCTCTTGGCCAATGGCGGGGCCACAATCGCATCACGTGATTTAAAAGTCCAGTGGCGACGCGCGTTTGCAGCGGGAAAAACATTTATTTTTTATTATTTACAACCGGAATACGAAACTATCGACGACAGTTTCGGAGAGAAAACGGCTAGGCCTATGAGCCAAAATAAACGCGATGGCGGGCGACACCGCGATCTGAAGAATTACGCGCTCGAAAATGGCTCAGATTTGCGCTGTTTTCCATCGCGAGACGGGCTTCAAACTCATATCTGAACGGTAGCGCAGAGCAGAAAGGGCAGAGATAGTGTGCGAGCGTTTGGGTCGTGCAGCGGCCGCTCCCCGAACCAGCGCAGGCGAAACCGACGACCGCGACCGTTCAAGGACCGTTGCGGAGATGCAGACGCAGGGAGGAACGGGAAAGGGTTCACTTTGAGTTTCTCCTCTCCACGATACCGAAGAGAGAAAAAAAGTGTTTCTGCGTTTGGCCGCTCGCTCTTGTGTGGCGCTAGCAGGCAATCTCCCCTCCGCTCCCGATTTCCCGCCCTTCCTTTCCCATTTTCGGCGGCCGCCTCTTTCGCGACGCGCCAGGCATTCTCCGTATAGAGGAGGCTATGACAGGGCTTGCACTGCACGAGCGCGCTTTCTCGGCAGGGACACAAATAGTCCGGACTAGAGCCACTAAATAAGCTGCGCTTCAGAGTAACGACACTTGGCCATATTGTGGCTTAAAATCATGGTTGCCAGTTATCTGAAGCTTTATCTGAAATCACAGGAAACGCTTTTCCGTCCTCCACAAAGGTTTAAACAGTCCGCGACAGAGAAAAGCAATGTTACATGAGCTTCCTAACACCGAGGCAAATGCTGAGGAAGTCGCACTTTTGATTCATGACGATCTGCAGTTGCGTCTGCTCTGCACAAGCCCCAATATGGCGGCGCCCACAGCAATGTCGGGGAACGTAGTGCCGATACTCTAAGCGCAGCTCATTTAGTGGCTCTAGTCCGGACCTTGCTCTTGTAGCTTCTGCTGCGCTCGAACTAAAAGTGAATAGGGAGTATTCACTGGCGGCCATAGCTGTGTGCGCGGGTGCTGAGCGCGTGCTGACGGCGAGCTTCGGCAGTGCTTTTGGAACGCGCATTCCGCACCAGCAAGATTGCCGGCCTATAGCGGGCTATTAATCTGAGCTCGTTCTTAGCATTTGCTGTAAACATCGCCCTCGGATATAGCGTCCAGTGTATACCCCCCATAGAAGCCTCTTTCTCTTCCATGGAGTGCGCCTGCCCAGCTATAATCGGTTGCCAAGCGCGCGCGCTCCCATACATTTGACTGCCAAGCTATGGAAAGTTCAGGCTATTTCGCGTACCCGTGTTTGCACACTTGGAGCAGATCGGAGATCCACTAACCATGACGTAATGCGCGCAGACCTTGTCGTCTAGGTGGTGGTGAGTGGATCGCGGGTAAACGTGCAGTTGAGCTTATATCGACTGCGCTGTATCTTCGAACGCGTGCTCGGAGCCAAGATGATTTGAGCACACTTTTCTGTCGCGCTACGAGCAACACTACGTAAATCTGACACTGGCCTGTTTAGCCTCACATGTGACTTCGCACCGAGGGTTGGATAGCGGGCTGTTGATGGACTCTTTCTCACACTTGTTATCATATTCGCGTGGTCTTGATGGCGTGACCAATGACCAGCTGTGTCCGGATACATAGTGTTACGTTTAATGCTGCGGTGCTGCAAGGATAGCCTGAATACACCTTTTGATCCTTTCTTTGAATCTGGTAATATTTTGAAAACAAATTGGGTTGTGGGGATATTTATACAGCGCGCAGTTGTCTGCCATTTAAAGTTGCGACGAGTCACTCGCTGCAGATGAGCAATTTAGCCAGTGCGGTACAGCCGCTAGCCTGTGGTCTTTAACGTGCACCACGCAGTAGTGATACACGACCGCACGCCGGTACGATGCTCATCCAGATCGAAACGGGCAGGGTGGGGCTCAAACCCCGCCCTGCCCGTTTCAGCGCGAGCTTTCGCTCCACGCGCGTGGAGCTGGGTGTGCGCTTTAGCCCACTCGGCCACCGATTTTTTCTTCATAATTGCCAGGCATTATTCATTCACAAAAAATACACTTTCAGAAACACTTATAAAAAGAGGGCAAGCTGAATTACGACTGACGCAGACTGATTAACATGAACTTAATGTGACCAATCCGTCTATAGGATTGGCAACCAATCAGGCCCATCTCCCAAAACCTTATACACTTCTCTGATCTGAATAATGCGGGGATGGAATCCGTTATCTTTCGGTTAAAAATAGGAAGGTTTCCCTTTGACCTGGTTATGCTGTTGGGTCTGCAATACGGTGTATGCGGAAGTCCCGGAATGGCTGTACACAACGCTGACAATAATGTACGGGAGGCGCGGGAATATTTTCGTGAAAGTGTGTATCTTTGTTAGTTGAAGTCAACAGAGCACGGGAAGTGCGAGCCTGAGTGGCTTCCGCGCATTGAAGCACTTTTGTCCATGAAAACAATTTTAGCCCCCAACGCCAGTCCTCTTCGAACTGGTTTAGTTTAGCCTTGCCCTGTTTCCTATGTTTTGAGCGATATGCCTGCCTATTTGACAATGTAAAAAAAATCCGGCAATAAAGAAAAAAAAAGGATCGGTGGCCGAGTGGGCTAAAGCGCACACCCAGCTCGACGCGCGTGGAGCGAAAGCTCGCGCTGCAGAACTCAGGGATCCCGGGTTCGAGCCCCACCCTGCCCGTTTCGATCTGGATGAGCATCGTACCGGCGTGCGGTCGTGTATCACTACTGCGTGGTGCACGTTAAAGACCCCAGGCTAGCGGTTGTACCGCACTGGCTAAATTGCTCATCTACAGCGAGTGACTCGTCACAACTTTAAATGGCTGACCAACTACACGCTGTATAAATATCCCCACAACCCCAATCCAATCTGAATAATGCTCCTAAGTAAAATAGTGACACACTGGTCGAGCATTTACATCAGCATACCACCTTTTCACAGTCAAGGGAAGCAAATATGCACTTTTCGTCAAATCGCAGTTGCGAGGATGCCGCCGACATCGTACTCACGACGCCGCCAAAACGGCCGCAGCCATGATCCTGGGAGCCGCCATTTTTTAACTCTGGTCGTCTTGGCTTTAGCCGAATTCTCATTACGAATCCACATTGGAGGAGCGCAAAAACGCTTTGCGTACGCACGCAATTTCCAAAAATAACGTACGCTAAAATAGCACACGCAAAGCGCAAAACGTGGTTAGCGTTCGGCGCATGAGCAGTGGCGACGACGCTATTCTTTGCGTACGCAAAGCTTTAGCGTGCGCTATTCTAAAACTCCCTATAATCTCGCGTTTCGGAGAGGCGGAGGACTGCACAGCTGCACGACGACCGTCATGACGTATTCATTTCGATCCTTGTAGTCCACGGTGCGTTCCGCCATGATCTATGAACTCGAGAGTACGAGGATTTCGACTACTAAGGGCACTCGGAAGATGTCAGGGAGGATGAGTAGTCACTGCCGCACATGCTGACGGACAGGCTAATCGGGCTAGAACCGTACGAACCGTCCGACAGACCGGCCGTCTGCCCGACAAAGTCTGAAGGAGTCAGGGCGGCTAAGAAATGCCTCGCATTTATTGATGATTGACCAACTTAGAGGTACGCGCTGTTAGGTGTTTTAATAACAGCGTGCTCACTTACGAGTTTGCTTCACTTTGCGCGCGGTTCGCTGAGCTCTTCTGCTTTTCTTTTCATGGAAAAAAAAATAGTCGCCACAACCCCTGGTAGCAACTGAATATTCTTGGTAGGAAGACTCAGACTCCTGAGAACAGTGGATCGTATTTCATAGTCCTCATCGCGAAAATGGTCACCGTACAGGCGATCGGTTTTCACCGGCGCCCGAGAGACGACGGACACGGGAGACGGATCCACACTCTTCGGAATTTCTCACACTGTAAAAAAGCCCGTGCGTCGACTATCCCGCACAACACTCGGGGAGCCAATCAGCGCAACTTACGGAGGCAGCTCAGCGAATGTCGATGCCGAAACATCAATTTTCTCTCACTGGAACGACTCATTTCCACTTCTTATTTTGACTCCTTCACAGTTTTTCACGTTCATTCGCAGTATACGAAATTACTGGGACGAAATTAAAGGGATCATGAAATGATTTTTCAACTTCTTCCTCCTTAGCTTTAATCCTCAACTCAAACGCGAATTTAGAAATCACATGGTAGTGACGTGTTTTCGCACCGGAGGCGATGACTCCAAGCTTCCACCGCGCTTTTAAGCACACCATAGAACTTGTCATTCTCAAGTGCTGATAACAGCAGTCACAGCACTCATTGCCCACGAACGCGAATTCAAATATTCGTTCACGGATTGATTGTTGACGAGTGCATACGTCCGAGTTACGCAGTTCTCGTGTCCAATACGTGAGCTGGGTTCGGCTGACGTGCTTGGGCACCGCGGGGGCATCACAGTGAAAACGCGAAGAACTTTCGAAGAAAAGAAGGTACGAAAAAGTCCGCTATATTTTTATAATTTTGTATCGAAAAGCAGCCTTTAGGCATTCTACGCTCGTGTACTAGTTTCATTTTGGCGCACTAAACAATATGCGATTAGTAAAATCCTAATTTATCCCAGCCGAAAATTCATTTTAACGTCCTCTTAATGCCCGAGTCCCACTAGAGCCACAAACAAAAAGAAACAACAGCGACAAGCCTCAAACCAGAGTCATTCGCGATTTCACAGGCTTTGTAGAATATAAAGGAGGCTATGCCCAAACACGAGCATCATGCACGCGAGAGTATCTTTGGCAGGCTTGCAATCCCTCGTGCTTACTTCACGAGCACCGAACCACTAACTCCTACCACAGGTAAAGTGAGCATGCTTTATGTGTTGGAGGCTTTTCGCTGTCGTTTGTTCTTGTTTGTCGCTCTAGTGGGACTCGGTCATAAGGAAATCGTTGATGTAATACGTGACCAAATTGATATTTTTTTTTTGACAGAAATGAATGCCACTGAGGGTTAATTGTCACAATTTAAGCTATTACGGTTTCAGAGTTTTTCATGCGATAGCATTATTAAGCTACTACTCAAGATTTTCGGCTATGTATATTCTGACCTCCTAATGCGCTGTAAGTTTGCGCAGTAGAACATTTTAGCTCACTGTGCTTTCACCCCATTGCGCCGAGCGTATGCGGAGCGTCCGTACGCACTCCTTCACATTCGCGCCCTCTTCGAAGGACCTGACGACCTTGACGTCGCCCTCAACGTCGTCCCCTTGGTGGTAGCGGAGTCGCTGACGGACGCCGCTACCACAAAGGCCAAGGGTTTCAGTCTTCTGCACTCCAGGATAGACCCCAACGATTTGTTAGGCAGACCCGTCCTCTGAGCATCTGAACCACGTCGGCGATTACACTCTTAGAAAAAAGGGTCAGTATAGTCCTCCCTAAAGGGAGGAACGCTCTTGACACATATGTCCCTTCAGAAAGGGAGAAACGTTCGTCCCTAAAGCAGGGGAGCAAAAGTTCCTCCGTCGCCTGCATCTTCATTATGGCGGCCACGAATCGAGCAAATCGAGCTCAGTAAGGCCTAACGAGAACACTAAGTCTATTGTACGGAGTGAGAGGAGCAGCAAATAAAAACGTAGCACGAGCTTTCCGCGAAGTGTATTTATTTCCGAACGCCGGCTTCCCCTGCAGGTAAAGAAACTTACGTTTCAAAAGCATGCAATCGCTCAGTCTTCTCATCGTCAGCACTGCGATGTTAAACGGAGAAGACCGGCACCCAGTTCGCGCACTTTATGTACTACCTTTGCTATTCCTCGAGCCACAATTCCTTTGTCAACCGTTGCGTCAACCGCACATCGCGGAGGAGTGGTAAACCATGCGCCCGCAAAACCAAAAGCCGCTCTCAAAAAAAGCAAATCCGAAGCAGCCACTTGGCTCATTTCAGCACGGTAACACGAAATTATGATGCAGCCGCGTAGCGTAAAAGAGGTTAAATCGCTTGCCACCAGATGGCAGGGTCAACCAGAGTAATCGCAGGTAGCTAGGCTAGGTGGCGCAAGGTACCGCCCAATTTATGTTCTATAAAAATATGTTTATTCATTACGCCACCATTGCGCTTCGGGAACCTATATTACACACACATGTAGACACATTACGCATACTACAAGCATCAGCCGGTCGATACATTGATGCGCATATACATGCATCGCACTTACAAACATCAATACAACAGCACACTCACCCGATCACTACTCCCCAACTCTGCGTTTCCGTGTTTTATACTGGTCGTTTTGAACGTACGGAATTTCTCGGTGACTCTCTAAGCAATAAAAAATATTCCCAGCACGTTGATTTTTTCAGCAATGTCATACCTCTGAGAGTATTTTGAAAGCCTCAGGGGATGAATCTCTTATTAAAAAGTAGACGCTCGGTCATGCCGCAATTATTTGAAAGCCAATAAATCAAGCCGCTCTAATGCGGTTCGAAGCCATGAGTTTGTTTCCCCGCACGGCACGTCGTAGTCTGTATTTCTATTGTAGTGTTTGTTTTTCTATTTGTGCTGTTCACGCACGGCAGCAGTTGCCGTCTTGAATTAATCTCTGTAGAGCGGATATTCACTGAACTTGAAGTGATGCTTCACGGGCAGAGAAATCGCTTTTCGATCAACTTGAATGCAGCCAAAGCCACGACTTGCGGCAGGTGTTAAGTGTACGGAGCTACGCCGTGGAGAGCTCGAAAACTTCTAGCGCTCATCCCAGCGCGCCACTTGGAGGGCAGTTTCTGCAGGAACCGTAGTATATTTAAACTGCAAAATAAAGGATAGCTTTTTTTTCTTTTTTTCGATTTGACCTGTTTTCTTTTTAATGCTGAAATTCCACTGTAAATATACGTACTTTCCGTCATAATTTCGTACTGTTCAGTCTTTTCCCAAAGCGCAATCGCTCTCGGGGACCGACAGTCACATTGGCCACTGTACGATAGGAGCTTACCGTTCAAACGAGCGTTCCAACATGACTATCCGCACGTCGATCGATTGCACCGTAACACCTCAAGCAATCTTAAACTCTTTAATGTAAAGCGGAATGTCAACCTGCGACACTTCGCCCCTTCCGATCACGGCCCGACCAGCGGCATCAATGCCCCACAGTTTAAGTCATCGCATCTTGTTGTTACACCACCAATGCGCGAACACACGGTCACATCGGCGATAATTCCAGTCTACTGTTCACTACGCACAACACTGCCATCACGATGTTGCTGCTATGTTGCTGACACGCAGAAATACAGAACCACGTTGAACGCCGGTTGGCACTCGGCACGGGAAAACAGAACCGGACTCAGCACGGAAGGCACCTAGGAGCCGGCAAGAAAACCTGCCTGCCTTGGACGCAGTTCCTGCGATTTCCATAACGTCGAAATCGTCGACACAGTTCCGCGTGGTTCCACTACTGCAGTCCGCGTGGTTCCCGCCAAGGAGATTAGAATCCCGCAAACCGAAGACGGCCATCTCACCCAGTGTATGTAGCTCTGCTGGCACTGCTCCGGAACTTCGCTGTTTCTAGCGGCTTCGTTTGCTCGTTTGATAAAATTTGTGGTAAAAACGTCAATGCAACCGAAATATTCTGCACGTTTGGACTAGAAGACGGAATTACAGGCGGGCTTCGCTGCCGCTAAAGCTCAATCAACTCAACAACATTTATTTAACAACGTGCGCGACGTGCTCGAAAAACGAAACCGAAAGTAGATGAGTCGGGAGGGTGAAAGCTTTCTTCCGTCTACCTGGAGAAGGAGGAAACGTTCTCGTTCCTCCCTTCTTCTCGTGTCTGCTTGGGGGCGCGTCAGTAGAAGGGAGGAAGACCCGCCGTTGCTACCTTTTTCCTCCATTTTTCTTAGAGTGTATGTCAGAAGACGATTATGAGAACTCTTCTGATATACAGAGTCTCCTTGCTGTCCAGATTTCGAGACTGGAGGCGGCCCTCCACGAGGATCGTATCAGCACTCATAGGGATATGCGGGCCCTTATGCAAGAGACCACTGAGGAAGCCGGCCACAGCAGTGGCAGAGGAAGTCGGAAGAACGTTGGCCAACGCCAGAAAACGTCCAGGACGACGTCCCTTAGGACGTCGTCCTCAATGTCATCCTGGAAGTCTTCCTAGAGGTCGTCCTTGTGGTCGCCCTTGCGGTCGCCCTAGAGGTCGTCTTAGAGGCCGTTCTAGATGTTGCCTTTGACGTCGTACTAGACGATGTGAAGGACGGCGTTCCTAACGTCGACGTTCTTAACGTCGTCCTAGGGGACGACGTTAAGAACGACGTCTAGAACGACTTCAAGGACGACGTTTAGGGTGATCTCAAGGAAGACAAGGATTTAGCGTCGTCCAACAATTTAGCGGGAAGTTTCCTCACTAATTTTAGTGACAAAATTGAAGTCACGACCTATGCACCAAATCAGTTTACGGCTAAATTTGGCAGTGTGCAACAATAAATGTTATCGCATTCATAGATAATCACCCCTGTGGTTTCTACAAATATGCCTCGACCACGCAGCGAACGTTTTGTATTACCAAAGTCGGAGAAAGAGGGGAGAAAAAATTACTCTCGTTTCCTGGTTTGCCTAAAAACTTGTCTGTTAGTCTTGGGAATTATAGCTTTTGTTTTTGTCATTGCTTGGTTGCTGGTAGATGCTGGAGGAAGTTCGTGCTGTTGCTTTGAAGCGTCAAGTTTACAAATTGAACATTAACCTGTATTGATGCTTGGATACATAAACTAAATTTTTCGCGTCAAGGTGGTCTGCAACATGCAACTTTTCAGTGCTTTGAGCAACCTGGTTCAGATCACATTTCATGCCATATAAGTATAGATGCATAACTCATAAAATAACTAATATTTTGATTTTCTTCTGCGGAACTCAAAATGCTCGAGGAGGCGAAATTAGCGTATCTATACAAAACTCGTAGACAACCCAAATCAGTCTAACATTTAAACACTCGGAAAGCTTGACGCTTCTTGGTACTCAGTTTGCTTGCTAGCACTCTACAGACCTCCCTCGTCAAGCTACACCAACTTTTAGAGGAGCTGAAAAAATACTTGGGAGGACTATCTAATGAAGCCCATTTATGTATGGTGGGGAATATCAATATCGACACCCTCAAGACTTAAAAATCACTTGTTTGAAATTCTTTATCGCTAGCGATGGAAGCAGTGTTAAATGGTAAACTTGTTTCTTGTGCCTCGACCATGTCGATGTACGAGTCTCAGATGCTTCTATTAATGACGCTTTAATTTTACAAAGCTCGCTGATCATTACTTTGTCGCTTGTAAATGTGTTTTTATTTCTAAGTCAGTTCAATATTTCGAGGGTAGGTTTCGTCTAGAAAGACTCGACTTTAATCAGTTTGATCGGCTCATTAAGCAATATAACTGGGAAAAATTTATTATTTCAGTAGACAGTATAAACATGTACTCTATATTCATTGATGCCAATACAAATTTCCGTTACTTATCAAAAACAGTTGTATATGTCAAGAAAAGTAAACCCACATTGCCCTGGTTTACCTCAGATGTCCTCTAAGCAATAAATCGAAAAGAGAAATTGTGCAAGAAGTTTCGGTGCGCCATATTCTGGGAAAGTAGCACCAAGCTCCCCGAATGGTCGAAATTTTGGTTTATGGAATGAGCAATTTTTCCTTGGCCTCTCCATTCTTGGTGAGCCGATCTAAATTCGCTGGTGAAGGGTAGCTTTACAGAGAGGTTTCTTGTATACCGAGATTTTGCCATCTACACACCGGAAGAAACAAGCGTGCATCTCCGTACCGCCACCACAAGCGGTGTCGGTGCTTGGATGCATTGAAAAATAATTTTCCTGTCTTAAAATACGCAAGAAGAGCAATACCTTTGTAAGATATCTGGGGCGATAAACATGATAAGTTGATTGCACGCACAATGCCAAAGACGCTTACATTGGCGAGGAACGCTTTGAGTACGATGAAGCTTCATAGCGATCTTGGCGCGACTGATTCAAAACGACCCTCGGAAGCTTCGAAGATTTGAATGGACCAAAATGGTGATTGTCATGGCAACTGAGACAGATCAGCCGATCACTTTGTGAGGTTTGGTCGTCTGTATGATGGTATTTGTTTGTGTCCGGATAACAGGCAGGGAAGGCAATGGCACTACTTTCCCAGGATCCAGTGACTTTAGCCCAACAATTCCACTGTCGAAATAAAATCTGAGACACAAAGGAATTGCGTCAATGCCCTTATTCGATCAACGAAAGAAAAATCATTATGCAAAAAAAAATATCGCAAATGCTCGTTCAGACACTAGAAGAACACGGTCTGTTGTGAATGCAATAAGAGGAGCTGGCGGGCTAGTTGGTCATCCATCATGAATAAAATGGCGCAAAACAACAAGGAAGGAAGGACGACGTAGACAGGAAGGGCGCTAACTGACAACTGACATTTAATTCTGTCTATAAAGAAGGAGAAAAAAGAAGTTACTGATGTTATCGCTTAAAAGAAAGAAAAGTATACCCTCAAAGTTGTTATACGTAAAAATCATAAAATAAAATACATGAAAAAGGAGAGTTACTGATGGATATTTTTGAGTGGAAAAAAAATCGGTTGCGCTATTTTATTCATGACGTTGTGAATGCGCATCGCAGCTATGCGCAAAATGTTTTTTCTAGGGCACAAAAAAATGTAGCAACCAATTAAATCTTTACTGTCAAAGCCTTTAACAGTCATTTTGCGAACTCCGTCACCGTCTAGACCGGCAGCCAAAACATTTCGGCACCCGAAACTTCGTTCAACTGCGAATCGGTTTCTTTTTCTTATCTATAGGAGCCCGATTTACGCTCAAATCTATTTGGATTTACGCACTCTATATCAGCGGGTGTTGATGGCCTCACCGTGCGTGGCTTATGTTATAACAATGACTCTTGAAAAAAAAAAAAAGGCGTTATTCTTGTTCTTATAATTGGCATTCTAGAAACAGGTAATGTTCCCGATGAATTGAAACAAGCCTTGGCCATTCCACTTTTTAAAGGTGGTGTACACAGCCCAGTTTTATCATACTGGTCTATATCCATACTGTCTTGCATTTCACAAATGTTTGAGTAACATATATTTGATGTCATGACGCTTTTTGGAAAAATACAATATCATATCAAACAGTCAATATCGTTTTGTTGCTGGTCGTGCTACCATTGAGCTCATTGAGAATTTCTTCGACACTTTACACTCCTATTTTGACAACATGTGTGTGTGTGTGTGCGTGGTTTTTATTGATATAGCTCAGGCTTTTGACACCGTAAATTACAACATTCTCTTTGACAAACATTATAGCGTGGGTTTTCGTTTGCCATTTTATATTTTGCTAGAGAGTTTCCTTTCAAATCGTACACAAGTTGTGACAGCTAGGTGACAACATTAGTAGCTCCAAGGCCTCCCTAGTCTCTGGAGTTCCTCAGGGCTCTATATTATCTCCATAATAATTCAACATCTATGTAAATGATATCAAAACAGTAATTACCACTTCCTACTGCAATTAGCGGCGAGAAGTTTTGGTGGCGCCCTCTTATGGTTCCCCCTTGTGACGTCATTACCTTGCGAACAACAAGTTCGATGGTGTTTGTAAATAGCATGATGGAAGCTTGAAATCATTGCGCTCTCAAAGCAACACTGCCAACACCGTCAAAATTAAAGTTCTTTCATATCCTCTTATTTCCGTCGATGATAAATCCTTTTCTGACGTCATAGTCAGCGTTCGGCCAATCGTGGAAGGCCGACCACAGCGACGCTTTCGGTCGCGCACGTCGCCAATATGCAAACGACTGTTTTATTTTCTCGGCATCTAGTATACCAAAGTGCAATAGAAATGCTTCAGATAGATGTAACCAAAATAATTAAGTGGGTTTCAACAAATAAGCTTAGTGTGAATGCCTTAAAGACAAAACTGATAGGTTTTCATAATGCTTTTAAAAATATGTTTCACGTCTCCACTCATCCCCCACGATTCCAGCTGCATATGTTCGAACTGTGAACCTCTTGAATATGTTAGCTCTGTAAAGTACTTAGGTCTTTATTTTGATTGAGATTGTTCATGCAATAGTCACATGTTTCATGTGCGTCAGCGACTAAGAACTGTATCTTGTCTACTCTACAATATCTAAGTTTTTTTTTTACCATTAGCAATTAAAAAGAAGATTATGCAGGTTTTAGCCTATAATATACTTAGTTATGGTGTAACTGTGTTTTTCTTAAGGCGAAAGCCTTGTATGTTCCATTACTGGAAAAGGCGGCGTCGGCGTTGTTCCTGAAAGATGGCCATAAAAATACATCATCAAGCACGCCCGCTCAAGGTCAAAGCGGACGCGCCTCAGAAATAAAACACACTGCAAAGCACAGCAATGCAGATGGTTGGTTACGGAAGCCGTGGAGCCGGCGGGGGCACCGCGCCTGCGCAGTGGGGAGCGTGATGTCACCGGCGGAGCGAAGCATTTTACCGCGGTACTATAATGCCTTTCGTATTCCTACACGTAAGCAGTCTTAAAGGGCCACTGAAAAGAATAAAAACATTTTTTTCAATAGTCTGGTTGGGACACGCGAATTGCTAAATAAATTTTACGCGAAAAAAAAATTTAAAGCAATATTGACGGCGCGAGATTTATTTCAAAATTGGCGCGCAAAGTCCCTGACGTCACGGAATGGTAATACATTTTCTCCACCTCAACGTGATAGCTAAACCGATCCACCTCTACACCCAGCCAAAATGCCGAGAGAGAAAACTAGTGGAAGAAGGTGAGTACCGAATAAATTACGCCTCGCGGCGTCAATATTGCTCTAAAAAATTTTGTTTTCGTGTAAAATTAATTTTTAGACACGCGTGTCCCAACCAGACTGTTCAAAAAACATTTTTTTTTCAATGGCCTTTTAAGTGTCTTCTTTTAAATTGTCGAACATTCTGATCGCATTTTAAAAATGAATCTTGAAAAGTGTCGCATACATACAGATTTATCCAGTTACAAGCTGTTTGCTTGGCTTGAGTTGCCATTTTTTTATTAACTTTTTTTCTCCAAACTGTTATCTGGATATACTTCTGGGATATTGAGTTCAAACTTCTCCACAATCCCATCTCGTGAACTTAGATATGCTTGGTGCTTCTAAACTCCGCGTGTTAGAACACAATACGGCGAAAGTATGTGATCCTTTCGTGTGCCAAATATTTTTTAAGACATCCCAGACACGCTGCTTTCTCTTGAGTCAAACAAGAAACTGACGAAATATGTGAGAAGCATGTTTTATGACGTATTGAAACAGCAATTATCTATCTTTCTTTTCTTTTTTCTACATTCTTACATTTTGCGTATCTGGGGTTTCCTTTGCGGTTGTTTTTCTCCTCAAAATACCGATGTATTTTTTTTTCTATTTTTTTTTTTACGAGCGAATATTGAATGAACGAAACGGGCGAATTTCTTTGCTTGAACCTCCGAAATCAATCCGTGTTTGTTTGTTTGTTTGTTTATCTCCTAATCATTTTGTGTCTTTTAGATCTTTTTTTTTTATAAGTTTTTACTTAAAGTGTAATTACCATGGATGAAGTCTTCTATTTTCTTTTCTTTGCACGCTGTACTCCATTTCACCTTACGTCTGAACGCAGCAGATGCTACGAGCAGTCGGAACCAATCCAAGGCCATGTGTGGGTCACGTGACCTTGGAGAGGGGGCACAGAGACGCGCGGAAAGCGTACTCGGACTATCTCTACAGAGCGGGATTGGCTGGGATAGCTCGTAGCGCCCGCTGCGTCCTGTCGTATGGTGAAACGGAGAATACTCTGCAAATTCAAACATACGTAAAGTTTTTCTTTTCTTTTTTTTTTGTAGCACGTGAGAGACTGCAAACTTCTTAAACTCTCTCCAGGTCGGGTGTAGCCACGTTATTTCAGGGACTCACTCTCTCCTCTACATTTCTCCGACCTCCGTGCGCAGGTTTCAGTTTCGGTTTTGAGCAGCTGGTTTTCTTAGCTTTATTAAAAACAATGTACAAGACTCCGTGGCAAAATATTAATTGGGTAGTCTTATGACGCCATATTAAACCGCTTGGCTAAAAATGCAAAACAATTTGGGGCAGGGGGGGGGGGGTGTCAGTGTACCTTTAAGGGGCCCTGCAACGACTTTTTGACTGGTTTTCAATTTGCACCAAACTTGAGTGCACTAAACGTAGTAACTTGGTGAAATTTTTTTTTCTCAAATTTCGCTTTATTTTAGAAGTTATAGGCAAACTAAAATTACAAAAACAAGCAAAAAATAACCTTTTTCATGACGTCCCTGGTCCTGGCTGGCGTGGCCATGAACTAGAGGAGGAGTAGTGAGCTCAGCGAGCGCTCATGGCTGCCGCGCTCCGTCTCGGTGGCGCGAGAGGGCGCCACTAAAGCTTGGGCTGGGTAGGCTGGATGAAGCGGGCGGCCAGGGCGGCTTGCTTTGCATTGGCTGCGCGACTAAACACTCTTTGTTGAAGCTTTTTGGCTCGAAATGTTTGCCGTTTCAAGTCCGAACCTCCGAACCCCACAAAAGAAATACGCGACACACGAGTGACGCAATTCGTCTGGCTGGTACAAAGCACAAATGCGCGTGGCACAAAGCACAAATGCGCGGGGCGCAAGGCGAACGCCACCAGACCAATTTCCTTGGTGGCGTCTCGATGCCCGAGTGTTTTTGCACTTAGAGCAAGTATTTTAAGGTAGGTGGGCCTACCAGGAGTCTGTCACTAGAAACAGGGTGAAGTTGTCGCAGAAACAGTGTTGTGCACGTTCCTCGAAGAAAAGAACGAAAGCTCCTTCCTTGTTCCTTCTGATTTTTGAAACGCGTTCCCGTTACAAGTTTCATCTGTGAAAAAGAAACTCGTTCCCGTTACTGTTAAAAAAAATGGAACGTATCGTTACATATATTTTACATTTGTATTTTTTCTGATTACCATATTTAGTTAGATCAAGCAAAGTTTTCTTTTGTTTATCTATCCCATCAAATGTGAACATACGAATTTGAATGCCGTGATGGAAGGGTACCAGGAGAAGAAAACAAGCGCAAGCAGGGTTTTATTTGTTGACATATTCAAGTTAAAAATTTCAGCTTTTCACCATATTCATGTTTGTGGTGGACAATTCAGACGAGCCCAACGTATTGTTACCCCATATTGCACAAGTGTTTTACAGCAACCTCGCACGTTTCAGTCTAAAAAGTAAGTTGCTTCTCGATGTTGCTGTCCGCAAGACGAGCAACTGAGGGGAGGATAGGGCTTTTGGAAGGTCAGTCTTGAAAACAGCAAGTCCTTCTTCGTGAATGTTGGATTCGTTGTTCAGTTTGAAGCTGGAGGACAAGGGGAGAAGGAATAACGGTTCATTTTAAGCGTATCTTTTAAGTGACCAATGTTCGGGATACAAGGGTGCCTTCGATGTCTGGTAACCTGTTATTTTGTTGTAACTGTAGGTTTCTTTGTTGGTTAATAGTTGTTTTATTGAGCCGTTTTATTTTATTTTACAATTCACAATGCTGAATGTTAAAGAAACTGTTTCATTGTGTTTTTTTTTTAATGTTTACTGAGTATACCCATTGCTGATTATATACATTGCACTGTTTACTGTTGAACTGTTGGGGGGCAGAGACTCTGTCAGGCTTCACGCCTTTATCTCTGCCCCCTGGGCGGAAAAAACCCGCCAAGCAAATAAAGGAAAAAAAAAGTTCAGTGATGGCTGTAGTCGGCCTTAGATCTCTGGGTGTACGAGGATTCGTGGAAGCAAAGAGAGTAGCTGAGTTTGAAACGTACCTCTTCCTGTGTATTTTCCTGCGACTAAAAGTTTTGCTTTTTGTACCGCAGTCTCGGGCGCTCAAAAAGAATCAATGTCCACTAGCTCTTCTGCACCCCACTGTTACCGAGCGAGGGCCACACCAAATTAACTTAAGATAAGTAACAAAGAAGTTACCGAGATCCTGCTCTTCTGTAAAGTTATTTCTTTTATACTTTTAGAGATTCCCTCGTAGAAATAAAATAAAAATGACCCCATTGGACGAAAAGAAGGAACGCCGTTCCTATTTCCGTTCCAGTAAAAATGTAACGAGTTCCCGTTCCAGTTCCACCGATGCAAAATGGAACGGTAACGTTCCTCCAAAAGGAACGCGTTCCAGGAACGCCGTTCCTTGGAACTCCGTTCCGTACAACACTGCGCAGAAACGACACTTCCTCCTTCAGCCATGCGGCCACAAAGATGCACAGTGTATACATCACTAGGCATGCTGTCTCGTGAAAAAATCCCGTTGAGGCTCGGAACTCGGTGCCAACTCCAGTACTCGGGGGGAACACGGAGCGTGGCGTATTCTTCGGGCAGACAGGTTTCATCAAATGCTCCGATATCGGCTGCAGCCGGTGTGGTACTGCTGCAGGCAGTTGAAGAAGGCGGTGCTTGGCCTTCTTTTAGGGTCAACTGAGGAATCATCGGCGTTTTTTTCGCTTTCTCGGAGGCCTTGGCTCGACGCTTTCTTCGACAGGTAGCTCGGAGTATTCGGAAGCAGCGCCGGCATAGCGCCCGGAAAGGGCTCCGGCTTTTCTTGAGGACTGCGTACCTCTTCTCCGTTTATTTATTTATTTATTCAAAATACCCCTTTAAAGGCCCTCTGTATGAGGGTATTAGATAAAGTGTGGGAAGGGGGGGGGCAAGCAAATATATCATAGAACACAGAATAAACACAAAAATTATACAAAGGAACTATTCGAACAAGGAATAAAAAACGAATCCTAAGTATCAGTATAACTGCGCACGAACTCTTGGAAGTTATACATGTCTAGTTCAGTTGCTATGTGAGCCGGTAGGTTGTTCCTCTCGATTATGGTCCGTGGTATGAATGATCGTGCATAACTAGATGAGTGGCATGTGATGCGCGTTACTTTGAATGAATGATCGTGGCGTGGAAAGATAATGGGGGGTTTGAACAAAATCGCCGTGAAGCGATGCATGGTGATAGAGCCTGTGAAATAATGACAGACGGGCATGTTTACGGTGGCGGTGATAGGTCTTTCAACTCAGCTTGATTTTTTAATGCGGTGACACTGGAAAATGGAGGGTAGTCAGAACAAATGAAACGCGCAGCACTGTTCTTCATGGACTCGATGTTACTTATATTGTAGGCTTGCTCAGGATCCCATATGGCTGAAGCATATTAAATTTTGGGGCGGATTAGAGTGAAATAAGCAAGTTTTCGTAAGTGAGCGGGTGCTTGTTTAAAATTGGGCTTTATGAATCCAAGGGAACGGCTAGCGGAAGCAAGGGTAAGATCAATGTGTAGTGCAGGTCAGATCAGACTGAAAGTGGACACCCAGGTACTTATATGTAGAAGTGAGTTCGACAGTATTGTTATTCAGAGGGTAAGAAGTTAGAGTCTGAGAGGAGCATTTGGTAAACGGCATATGTTTTGCTTTGTTATGGTTGATGGATCATTAGCCACGAAGAACACCACGTGGTTATCTGGTCCAGGTCTGATTGGAGAGCTTGGCGATCGGTGTTAGAAGAGATGTTACGGTAGATGACAGAGTCGTCAGCAAAAAAACGGACATGAGATGAAACGCAAGTGCGTAGGTCATTTATGTATATGAAAAAAAGTAATGGACCCAGCACGCTTCCCTGGGGAACTCCAGATGTCACTTGGGCAAAAGAATTGGAATTGTTAATGGAAGTGAACTGAAGCCTACTTGAGAGAAAGTCTTTTATCCATGAGATAATATTAGGATGAATGTTAAGCTGTGCAAGTTTTAGTAAAAGCCTGTGATGGGATACGCGGTCAAAAGCCTTCGAGAAGTCGAGAAAAATCACATCAACTTGCAAACCAGCATCAAGAGATGTATGTAAGTCGGGAACGAAACCGGCATGTTGAGTGTTACATGAGTAACCCCTGCGAAAACCGTGCTGATACTGGAAAATAATGTTATGGTACAATATCGGTTTCGCCCGCAAATCGAAAATTCGCATTGTAACATAAATATTAGGAAAAAAAATTTTTGTTTCGACAGAGATTTATTTTGAGACAGGCTTGTCCTAATTAGGTAGAATTTGTTTTGTAGGTTCAGTGTTTTTTTTTTAAATGTTGTTACTGCGTTATGATGTGAAACAGATTTACGACACTTCAAAATCGTTTAAAAATGACATTTCTTGAATAAATACCCAAAAAGTGTGACTGTACAAATTAAGAAAAAAACACGTAAATGCAGAAACACACCACACTTTCATCTCTTCATTAAAAAATAAGAACGTGGTTTGGATGCATTACAAGTGTAGAAACATCGAATGCGTAGAGGCATGTCTTTAAAATATCAAAACTTGACTTTTTTTTTATTGTGCGTTAGGTTTCGACACATGCATGTCACATTCTTCACTAAGACACTGATGACGAATTGGCCATTTATTCTCAAAAAGAAAGGAATACACGGCACGCTCACAGACACGACATTTCCACCGCAAACAGGAGCGTCAGCACAGCTGCCACCGGTATTATTATGGTCGGAGCCATGGAACCGCCGTTTTAATTTGCTAATTCTCTCTCTCTCTCTAAACCTATATATCCGGTAAAATCTGCAGGAAGATTGTTCATTCATTATTCCTTGACAGATGGCTGGTGTTAAAATGTTTCAACAAATCCGGGTTTTTTTTTCGTTTTTTTTTCTGGTAAAGGAAAAGAACCTTTTTTCCTCAAGTTCTCAGGAATATTTTTTTTTGTCTGACATTTACATTTCTACTCCTGGTAATAACAATTGTACGAGTCGTTGTTATCATCGCATTTTTTTTTTTGTCTGGCTCGTTTTTATGCTTTGTTGTTGTTTGACTGTTTGATACATTCTTCTGGGGAGCTCGACTGTACCCTTTCGGTTTCAGAGCGTGAAAACGAATGTTTTTTTTTTCTAATAATTAAAAAGCAAAACGCAAAAAAAATATAGCTGGGAGGTATGCGTCTTGGTTATACAGGTCTTCAGTGATCCCACCAAGTGGGCCGCAAATGATTGCTGTGTAAAGGCAGTCGAATGTTCGGGGTACGCGAAAGAACTCCCGGCAGAAATAAAGTGGCGGCTTAACTTGCTGTTTCTTTTTTTTTTCTCATTGGAATAGCACTAGAAAGGATAGAGCACTCATGCACGTTAGAAAACGTAATACAAACGTTGCACAAAAACGTCACGAAATAGTGTTTCAAAATAAATCCCTATTAGCTCAAAGAGTGAACGTAACGGCATCAAGACAAGCGCATTTGTTCTTCCGCAAGAGTAATGGAACATAGGATAAAATGTTCGATCACTATTCGCTAGATATTCGTTCCAGGACTCACGGATATAAAACTGCGTATATCTGGTGATACGTTTCTTAGATTCCTTTGCTCTGGGAATGTTTCGTCAGGCTATGGAAAAGCTTTCCCTCGGGGAAAATAGAACCATCAGAGGCGTGCTCTAGGCGTTAAGTGGCGCAAGTCACCGCCCGAGTAAAAGTGTCCAGACATATTCATTCATCTATCTTTCCATCCACTGAGAAAATCACTCAAAATCTAGAGATGTGGCGAACTTTTGTCCAATCTCCAGATTCGAGTGGTTTGATGAACTTCAGAAATTCCAGCAAATTTCGATAAATTTCGACCTATGGACAGTGTTCCCCAACTTCTACACACAAACATATTTAACTTTGGGGAACAAATAATTCCTAAAATAAATAACTTATAATGTGTGTGCGTGTGCGTGTGCGTGTGCGTGTGCGTGTGCGTGTGCGTGTGTGCGTGTGCGTGTGTGCGTGTCACTTATCTCTATGTCTATTTGCTGGATCGCGTTTGCCCGCTCCGCGAATGGGGCCACTGGCGGCCATCTTTTTGGTAGAGTTATATTACCTCTAGCCAATGTACAGCTGGTGCAACGAGGTAGAGGGGCTTAGAGTGATAAACCGGAAGTTCGGAAGTGGCACCCCCGGTTGCCGCCATTTTGTACGCAAAAGTGACCACTCGTCACGTGACCTCACAAGAGCCGTGACGTCACCGGTAAGATGGCAGCGCCCAGAGCTGGCGGATACGAGTTTGTTCGGTGCGCGGTAGCCGCGATGTGCAGCTGCTTTCCGACGACTTCAAGCTTCTTCGTGCTCGCTGACGCAGGTATAATGTGAAAATATGAAGGAATGAGACTTTATAATTTTTTCCGCAAGATCGCCCTGGATCATCTGTATATTAACACCTGTGAGACAGCATCAGCCGTATCGCCGTACCGGTGCTCGGATTCCCGGATGTGTTCGAGGATCGATAGAACTTTGAGTGCCTTTAGCATGAAATTTTCACATTCTCTTAGCTTTGTTTGAACGTTGCAATGTCTGAGAATTGACGCGAAATGAATGCGTCGGACGTAGGGCCTAGGGGAATTCGTTTCACCGCATAATCACAGCCAACTTTTAGCGAGGAAGCTCCTGCGAACTTTACGCTTTGTACTTGTAAACAATTTTACGATATAACTCCTAGCATAACATATTCGCATTTTTCTAGCTTCGTTTGAACGTCTGAGAATCGAAGCGAAAGGTATACGTCGCGTGAGGGCCTATAGGGGAAGTTGTTTCAGCCCTGCGTCACCGAATAACCATAGACACTTTTAGCGAGGAAGCTCCTGCGATTTTTCACTTTTTGTGCTAATCAACGATTCTACATTCGATCGCTTTTCTACCTTTTTTTGTGAGTGCCAATAGCACACTTATTTTCAGCTGCGAGGATGACGTTTTTATTGAGTGTGGGGATGAATAAATCGTTACAGGCACCTGCTTCAGTGCTATTCGACTTGCTATAAGAACAACCGTTTTGGTGTACGCATAGATTAACTGCACATTTCCCTTTTCGTACGATTTATTGCAGCAATACATTTTTTTCATCAAGAGTGCATTGTATTAGTCGGTCAGTTATTTACTTGTTCTAGTTACCTGTACAAGATGATTCATATTTGTGCTCATCCCTTGCCCGAAAAGCAGTCTTGTTGAAAAATGTTGACTACCATTCCTTTCGGTCTCTTCAATAGACTTTTTTTTCAAAAGTGTGGGCTGCCTGTACTTCGTATCACCGTAACTTGGAAAAGGGCAACCGCCACAGCCCCCTCGTGCCAATCAGAGAGACGGAGTGAAGGCGTGTGACAAATCTGTGCTGTCGAGCACTCTGATGATAGGTTGTCATGTGCCTCTCTCCAACGTGCACATTGACTCACCAAGACTGTAGCCTTCGCCGCTTGCCAAATGGTAATGGAACGAATTACAGTAGCTACTACTCTAATTGCCCAAGGCCTTCATACTTTGGGTGTTTGTTCGACAAGAATGGTATGTCCGCCATCACTGTGAACTCGGCTGAGCGCCTATTGGACTCGAATGCTGCATTAGCGTTCGACGTGAACTGGAGTATATTCATGTGCTTTACGCGGAAAAAAAATGGCAACAGTCATGTTGCTTGATGGGGTTTTGCAAAGGATCTATTGTGTCATACGTATTGGAAGTGTCCTGCTATATAACAATGCATCAACACATACTATTAAACTAGATGCTCAGAGGTGTGTTTGTTTTTGCAATTAACAAGTTACAGCAATGTGCTTTAATGTTATTATCATCGGCAGTATCCTCTCTGCAATGCCTACAAAGGCCCCTGGAGGGAATAAATTAATAAATAACATTTTCACATCACTGGAGTTGGTTTTCGGATGCGCCACATGTTCAGGAGAAGTGGAACGAGTGCAGCCCAATGCAACCAGTCTGGTATGTCCCATTAATTAATATTGAGGAGTCAGAGATGCGAGTGTCCTCAAAAGGTCCAGCACGCGCGCTGAACACAATTCTTTTTGTATAGACTCTGAAGGCATAAAGGCGAGTGGAAATATGTTTATTTGGTTAGTGTATCAAATATGTTTATTTCCACTTGATTACATAATTATTGTTTTTGTGCAAATGGTTCCATAACGAGTTCTTTCTGCGATAGTCTTGTGTCAGGTGTTCAGTCGTAATACCCGTGGTCTTTGTTGTTGGATGACGCTGTTGGCACGTCGGTGTTCAGGTTGGTCGAGTGGAAACTTTGACCGACTGATGCCGTCTTGTAATCGTACGTCATGTGCGGCCACTGACATCTAATGCACTGAAGCTGCAGGGCTGGCTTCTAATACGCAAATTTTCCTGGTAGTTTTCTGCATCAATGCAGCAAGCTTGGGCATGTATGAATACTTCGGCGTTGGGGTGTCTCGTTGAATTGGCATTGAATAGTAACGGGTAGCCAATGGCGGTCGTCGTGACTTTGTGGCATAATTCGCCCTAATTTCGTCAGATGCCGCTTCGCTCGAAGAAGATTCCAGATGAATTGCCTGTCGAACTTGTTCCGAAAGAATCTCGGCAATATCTCGGCAATCAAAATAAAAGCCAGGCGACTGATGGCAGGAAGTAGCTTCCTGGTCTCATTAAGGACAACGTCGTGGATGTCGCGCATGCCTGGGAGGCTGGCGTCGAAGTTGCAGCTGGACGACTCGAGTGTCGAGAAGCTGGGGGTTGTTGATAGTTACAGGCTCGGGCCTGCAGTGTACATTCAATGTTGGAAGCCTCGGTGATATGAACCCTTCGACTATTGTCGTGGAGTTGTGGACAAGGCTGCCGAAGGTGTTGTACCTCACATGAGGGACATGGGATTCTTGGCTTCTTGACTTTTGTAACATCAGGGTTGGCGTGGGTGCTCGATCAGGCCCAAAACATCTTCCACGAAGGCGGTGACGCTCTCGTTGGGGCCGCATCCTGGACAGAATCAGGAATTCGGCTCTCTCCGGTCAATGTTGGCTGATGAACGTGCACTTCAGCTCGATCTGGCAAACTTCCCACGACGTTAAGGAAGATTCGTGGTTTTCAAACCAGTGCCTGGCAGTTTCTTCCACGATAAGTATAGGTTCTGCAGGAGCTGGTTATCCGTCTGCTCACTGTGGCGGGTGACACGGCCATATATTTCAATCCAGCCCTCGACGTCTTCATATACCTTGCGTGAAAGGGCATCGCAGTGCGAGGTGCGACGGACATGCAAACAATGGTGGGAGCGGACACGGTTTGCTGCTACAGGTTTGTCATTGTTGGCTTAGTCAGCTTCGGTTTTTCTGGCAAAAGACCGAATTCCGGTGGTTCTTGCTGGTAGCAGCAACTGGCTCGGATTTCAGGTTCTTCGTGGTGTATTTCCGAGGTTCGTCCTTGTGGTACTCGCTCGTCTTGCGGTTTTTCTGCCGGGCTCGGGATAGGACTTGGTTCACGGCTCGCCGGGCGTTCAAGACGCGGGATAATCCACCACCCGTGTCTTAATTGTTATCGGGCAACTCGACTGAGGAGCCACCAGGGTCCACACAGAGCGAAGGGCTATGGGTAAAGTGCGCAGCACCTCCCCAGAACATACGATGACAGCTGAGCATGGCCTAGAACTTTCCAGAATAGTAAATATTGATATAAAATAAGACTGGAGCAAGCATTCGTGATAATATAACAAAGCATACAGAAGAGAGTCTACACTGACCACTAAAAAAGCTGCATTGCTTTAGTGGCATTTTGTCCGAATAAACCCTCTCCTTCGGAGTTTGGCCACTGCCGTTGATGAGCTGAACTGAAATGTATGTGGGACCACTTTTCTGGTAATGAGCCGCTGCAGACTGCCGTCACAAAGCCGCGTGAACGGATGGACTGGGTAGGTTACACGCGCGATGAAATGTCCGTAGAGCTTGCGATTCGCGCAACGAGTGTTGATGATATCTTTGTGTCGACGAAACGTGCGACAGACCAACGAAATCAAAACCAACTGCAACATTTGTGCTCTATAAAAGTGCACGTTCACGCCAGAACAATTTATGAAGCAGCACAGCATCACCTAAAGCACGGCACAGGAACTACCAGCTTGAAGGCAGCTCTTTAAAGTGCCGCGCACCTGTGCTCCGAGAAAGTGCACGTCTACGCTGGAAGAATTTGGGAAGCAGCACAGTATCATTTAGCACGGTACAGGAACTACAAGCTTCAAGGCAGCTTTCCAGTGCACCGCACAACCGAAGTGAACCTTCGATCATTTGAACGAAGCGGCACCACGATTGCACACTGCCAAGCACGACTCACGCGATTTCCGTCGCTAAACTGTGTACCCAAATATATTGCACACGCTTCACTGCAGACATCCAAAATCCCGATGGTAAACGAGAGCACAGAAACGTCGCCTTAACATTTATCCTAGTGGTATCCGAATCAATCCGAGGCCGGAGCAGCGTAGGGCCGCTTGTCTCTTTCGTGGCAATATCCCTGTCGGTCACCAGCGGAATGCACACCGTTCCTCCATATTTTACGTTATACCTACGTCAGACACCACGCTGAACTCTAAAGCCGCTTTCGACCAGCCTCATATGACGACTTCCGCGTCTGAAATCAACTCGCCGAGACGAACGACAACGAATAAAGCATCCGACAAGCTCCGGCCAATGCTCCGGCCCAGCTGGGCCCAGCCGCTGCCTGGGCGCTGCCATCTTTCCCGTGACGTCACGTATTTGGTTTGCTCACGTGACGAGTGGTCAA
>JAZHYW010005715.1:40000-116096 GCA_037355805.1 Ixodes ricinus
CTTAGCATACATCGCGGAAAAAAGTGACTGCATTTTTTCTGTATGCCTGATTATAAGAGCTAGAATGAATAACGAAAAAAAGTAATAAATAGTTTGAAAACTATCTCAATCAGGTAGAGGCAAATACTTTCCAGATGCGTTTACGTGCAAAATGTGCGCGTGGTGAGCGGGAAAGAGGGTAAACATTTGCGCACAAGTACAACGACAAAACGTAATCAAAGCTCATTAAAAAGACCCGCAAAGGGACGCCTGCCGCGCTTAAAAGCATGCTTCAAAGGCTCCGGTAGTGCGGTACTCGCAACACGGTAACGGTTGGCTAAACGTCCCTAATAACAAGGGACTTTAGTACACAGTCAACTTACTTTTTTGACTTCCGCGTATTTTCAACCGGTCGTAAAGTTGCAAGACGGTGTCATTTTAATATAGGGACATTGGAAGGATGACCGAACCTTTGGGGATCGGGGGGACGATACGCGTGGTACCCCGGCCGTTCTGTTTTTCTTTTGTTGGTCGGGTCGGGGGGATCTCTCCTTGTGTGCTTTCCGCCGGCCGCGTGTCTATCGCGTGTGTTTTTCTTTTAGTGGCTTACGTTACGTTCCTTCAGGACCCCTCCGGGTCCGATCGAGTTTCGGCAGAGACGCAGTCGTGGCGGGAACCCATACCATGCAAGACACTACGGGTCTCTTTGATGCTGTCCTCCCGAGTTTGTTGCGGGCTTGACGAATGCCAATGTCGACTATTGGTCTGTGAACGTCACGTGCCTTCGTAAAGGTTTGAGGACGGTGCCCTCAAACGCTCGCGCCCGAGCAAGGGAAGACGCATTATGGGTTTAACCTTGACCCTGTAGCGGGTCAGTCAGAAATCTCTTACTTTGGACATGAAGATCATACTATATGTCTATCTTTTGTAGCGAAATATTTATGTCAATATGGTGTAAATAAACAGTTCGCACTGTAGCACCACGAAGCCTCCGTCGCACTCCTACAACTCAGTGCCGAAGATGACCTCATCGACCCAAACAACACCGCGGCCTTGACCAAGACAGTCAAATTGAAAAACAAAACAACCATTTTCACTGACATAGATATGATATGGTTGCAATATTAGCGCCATTGAAATATTGACACCCCTTGAACAGACCCTATACGTCCCTTTCAATTGATTTTTTTTTGTGTGTGTGTGCTTCGATTTGTATCTTGTGTTTACCCGCCTGCCCTGAAAGTTAGAACATACATTTGGGCCTGAACTATACACGCGTGTGTGCGGCAAAACAACTCAGTTAAGAAAGTTATAAAACGACAGCTACGTAACAAAATGATTGTAGCTACTCATACAGGCAGATGCATTCCAAGCGCTCGAAGTACAAGGAGTGATCAATACGTCTGGCCTCAGGCTGTAACTTTTTATTCAGTGATGTAAATGTAAGATGTTACATTCAAATTAAAGTTTACAGTACCCTCTTTCCCAGGGGCTCATAACCTTTCAATATAGAACCCACCGGCGGCGATGCACTCAAACTACCGGTGCACTACTCTCCGGAAGCCGTCGTATAGAATATTGAGGGCGGCTGTTCGCGAGACTAACGCCGCGCTGGAAGAGCTGCAGTTCCAAGATGCTTTGCCTCATTCACCTTATAGAGCCGGACATCGTGCCATCAAACTTTTGGCTGTTTTTCAAGATAAAGAAACGTCTGGAGGGTACACGGTTTGCGTCCGACGACGAGATTAGCGATGCAGTGCGGAGAGTAGTGCAAGCGGAACGCCAGTGTCTCGTGTTTGGCTTTCGCATTCGAGTGTGTTCGAGAAGTGCAGCTGAGACAATGGCAGCCTTTGTCTTCACTGCACTCGTTCAACGAATTTGAATGGGAAAGCCACGTACCAGACACCTGCGTTCCTCGTTCTAAGTTCTAACGCATTTGACGAGTGCAGTGGAGGCAAGGGCAGCTATAGCTTTAGGTCTACCCACCGATCCTTCTAATCAGAACTCGGCGTTCTGAAGTTACCGCGCGCTCTCGTCTGCTTCCCTCCCTCGGTTTCTCGGAGCATTGAAAAGTTATGTACACTTGGGAAAGAGGAGATTCAATTTAATTCGAACGTTACATTTTTTTCAATTCCATCACAGAATAAACAAGTTAGAGTCTAGGAGGCATAACTTATTGATCACCGCTCGTATGAACGCTGGGCGTTTTGATCACCCCTCGTATTAACGCTGATAATGTTTTGCTTTCACCAGGCAGTGGGTCTTTGTTAAAACCCCGAATGGAAGATCTTTACATCATACTTAATATAAGCCACGAAGTGGCCGAAAAAGCAAGCGTAGAGCCAGTAACAAAAATGAGAACCCGCAAAAGTAGAATCGGAGCTGCGTGTAGACCTTTCCACCTTCCGTCGCATGGGCACTGCCATCTTGGAATCACGGGACGCGGTCGCCATTGGTGGCTTTAAATCGTCGCTCCGCTCTCCCCTACGCGCTTTGGCGAATGCGTTGTTTTCGCGTTTTTTGGCGCGTTATGTTTCACCGCGGTTTTACGCCTTGCTTTGTAAAGTGTTGTGCGATGCTGACCTTTACCACCCAGTTCCATGGCAGCATATAAGGTGCGCAACTTCCGCACCACTTGATTTTATAACACGTTTTGACTATTGACATTGTCGGCGTACCGCATACGCGTGCGTAGAGCCTATAGAGGAGTCATAGGAATCAGCCTTAGCACTGGCGCACATAAAGGTATGAAGATGACCCTAATGGGAAATTTTCAGGGTGGATTTGGAGCGGTTTTATAGCACTTTTTAGTTGGCATTTTCTTGAATGTGAAAGCCCGCGCTCGCATCTACTCCACTAAAGGAGCGAGCATGCAACCCCCTTGAATCGCTTCAAATTCATCGAGGGAATTCTGCATGCGGCTGCAGGAGGGTTGAGAGGCCAATTACTTATGACAGTGCAGGTTGTCTTAGTGATAGTGGCGGAACATTCGCAATAAGAAGCGCGAGGTAGATTTATGATCGCACATTTAAGGTATTAATACGCGACAAACAGACAAACAGAGTCAGCGTAAGGAGTAACTATGTGTGTTTTTCGATAGTATCATGCTCGGCCTTATAAGAAATCAAAAACAATCGTATTTGATGATATTGGGTAATTGTTTTTGGGGTATAAATATTCGCTGGATCGGTTTATCTATAAATTTTTGGAAACTTTACATTGTTCTCGGTCCCAACCTGCAGTCACTCAAGTGCTTTATTTTCGGAAGATATCTAATTGAGTCACTTTATTTAAACACAAATGGTAGGGATCCCCGGATAAAATGTGGGTCCCAGACAGCTTGCGGGAGCCTGTATAGTACGCAATATGTGACGCCCAAAAAAAAATGCCTGCGTAGAAATCACCCGAGTGCAGCGTTGTTGATATCGGATTTACGTTCAGAAGTTGGCGACGCCTTTGAAAGCAAAAAAGTGAATCTTTTCAAACGAATAAAAATCTGTCTACAAAGACCAATGAAGTGGTGCATTCGACTTGGCTAAACTTTCCGGGGTCTTTCCTGATGAACCTTTAATTTACATTCGCAAATTTTACGGAAAAGATATGTCCAACTTCATTGACAGGTAGCTGCAACTTATCTCATAGTCTGAACACGTCGAGGAAATGGACGTATAACAAATAGTTTACTTCCTAAGCAACTTTTTGAAATTTTGTTAATGAATACTTTAGCAGAACCGATAGTTGAAAACATTTCATACTCGGCCCAGGATAAAGCATCGCAACAGCTCTCTAATTCTTAATTTCTTAAATAAAAAAGGGGAGACAATATTGTTATTTGTTTTGCAGTATATGCGCCATTACAGACAGGTTTTCTACTCGGCGATGTTCAGAAAAAGTTGGGGTCCTCGAAAATTAAACAGTGAGCACTAAATTTCTCTCCGGAATTCATCCCATTGTTAATCAGGTGATTGAATTAATATTTTACCACGCATCCACGGATCAGTTTCTGTATTAGTTTAGTTCTAAGGAATCTATCATCAGCGGGTACGGTTGTAGACAATGGTATTCCTCCTCCTGTATTAGTTCAGTCATTTTGCCGACGAGCCCGTCCGAACGCCGAACATGACCATACAAAGCTGTTCATAAAAAACGTTCCCAATTTAGGCTCGGAATCACATCGAAAGTGGCCACAACACGAGAGTCACATTTGCATCACAAAGTTAAGGGCAAACTGCATAACGCACCAACACAAACGCGATCATGCCGAACGAAACCAAACAAATTAAAGCCACCTTATGTCGGCGAGTGCGTCAACGTCCCCTATCTGCCGGTCAGGTAACTACTAAGATGGAAAGGTCTATAAATTTGGGCACTATTTTCAAAGAATGCTGTTTACGCGTGCGAAATCACATTTCGGAGAGCGAGCGCTCTCCAAGGATCCCATTAGGAATAGACCGATCTCGCAGCCAGTTTCATTACGGCACCGGTGCCGCGCCATGCATCGTGGAAACTGTCGTCTTTCTGCGCGGGCGACAACACCGCTGAGGGGCTGCGCGAGCAGAGCACGAGGCTGCACGAACTGTCTCGTGAACCGGCGCCTGTCTCCCATGAAGTACAGTTGTGACGGCGACACGCATGCGTGAAACGCTTAGTGAGATCGGTCTATTCGCGCAAAGCTCAGAAACGTTGCAATAAACTGGACCAGAGACGTTTGCTGGCGATATATCTCGTCTCCTAAGCAGAGCTCTTAAAGCCACCACGGGCGCTAGACAGTATTTGTCAAGTGCTTCGTTTGCCAAAGCACCGAGAGACAGAGAGAGAGAGAAACAAAATTGCAAACGACCACGCACAGTGTGCTGCGATTTACAGCGGTAGCTGCTGCGTTCTGGAAAGGCATGTGGAAGGAGATTTGCCTTCAGCCAGAATAATCTACAAAGTTCGCAATAGGTTCCTTGCTTTTGGTGGAATCGATGTAGGAGACGTGTGCTTCGGTGGAGCAATTGTGCGAGATGTCGGAGAGCACACGAGAACCGAGCCAGGGCGGCGGCAGTGGGGAGGTGAGGGAGCGTGTCAGCACAGCGCGGCCACGTGGGTATTTCGCAACGGCGGCTGCCGGAGGGGTGGGGTGGAAGGGCGTCGTTGGAGCAAGATCAACGACGGCCTAAAGGAGGAAAGAGAGCCTTGTCGTGTGTGAGGAACGACGAGGAGATGGAGACGAGTGCCTCTGCTGATACTGGGGTTTTGCGTTCGCACATGAGCATATTTTGCCGGGAAAAACCACTAACTGCTACCGCTGTAAAAAAAAAAATACAGCTTCCCGCGTTGTGGAGATGCGCAAGCTCGCGCGGACCTCCTCTTCTCCTTTTGGCGACGCGGAGCGAACCTCCGGGTCCGGACGAGCCCCGCACGGTGCGGAGTGGCGGGAGCGCGGGGGCGGGCCGCCGGGGGCATCCCGCCGCGCCGGAAATTGAGCTGGCGGCGCGCACGCGGGTCGACTGGCAACGCACCTCGCTCGGCTCAATCGACGTGGGCCAACTGAGCCGAAAGAACAACAGCGAGAAAAAGTCTGATTAAATTTGTACCGCGATTGGCAAATAAAATATGCACGCCATTCCCCCAGGTCGGCGTGCGTGCCTTGGGCGCCCCTGCGCCCGGGGAATGCGGACGAAGCCGCGTCGCGCTGCTTTCCCCGTGGGTGCGCGGGCGACGCGATAAGTATGCGCATGCAAATGCCGGTGGCCTTTGACGGGTTAACGAAGTGGAAAGTGTTGCGCTCCTTTGATCCTGTTATGCAAAGGCGGCGGCCGACGGAGTCTTGAGACGCGCTCGGGCGGCCCCGGGAGCCGACCGTCTCGCTGACTCAGCCGCGGGGCCAAGCGTGCCCGAGGGGCCGGCCCCCGGACAAACAACCCGTTTGCTTTTCCCATCGTTAAGGAGCCAGCGGCCGCGGTCCGAGTGGCGGCATTAGCGGCCGCCAACGTTCGGGCTCCGTGTCATTTGGCGCCGTTTATTGCGCAGCGCCAATGGGACCCTCGGGAGCCCCGGCGTTGCGGGCTTATCGGCGCCGCGCACGCGCCGAGGACCCCGCGGCTCGCCGCTCTCGCTGCGGCTGCAGGTAGCCGCGGTCGGGGCCGCCGCTCGCCGCGCAGGATCACGCCGGGTAATTCGCTGTCATCGTGCTAATGGATGATAATTCTGGGCTCCGCCGCGGAGCTAGAGCCGCAGTCCCCGGAGGGCCTCCACGGACGCGCCCAAAGTGCCAGAGAAACAAAATCCGGGCGAAAAAAGGGAAAAGCCCGAGGATCGGCGCTCAGTCCTCGCGCTAATTGGGCGGTGGCAGTCCCCCGCGCTCGACCGCCGCAAATCCACCGCGTGGGACCCAAGAGCGCCGCCAAAAGAAGCCTTGTTTATCAGCCAGGGATCGAGCGCTAAGCCTCCGGGCGCGCGCCCGCGCGCCGCCGCGCTCTCCGGCGAGAGTCGGGAATTAAGAAAGGCACCGTGAAAACTTTAATTGGAACTTGAATAATGGGGACGACAAAGGCAGCGCGCGCGTCTCCCAGCGGGGCACGCGAGAGCCCGGGACGGCTGCGTCGCTGCGACGGAGAGCGGGCGCACCGGAACCGGGCTCCGCGCAGCGACCGGCCTCGGAAAGACGCCCGAGGCAGTCGGAGCTCACTCGAGGCACGGCTTTCCGCCCGAGCAGTGGGCGCTCGTCGGGATCATCCGGCCACGAGCCCAAAGCTTCTCGTTAGGCGACCGCTCAATGCTCCAGTTCCGCGCACTCTAAGCCGCGCCGACTGCACGACTCTCGGTGTTAAAGGTCTGAGCTCCTGGCTATGCGAGCCGAAGACCGCAAAGGGCGCCCGCGGGGCCACAGAGCTCTTCGGTCTTCGCTGCCCAACTGACGGGAGCTTTACCGGCGTGGATTCCGCCAATCAGTGTACGATCGCTGTCTCCTGTGGTATTTGACTTGTAGTTCCAAAAACGGACACTCAGCTGCAAAGCGCCGTGAAGAACACTCAACTCTGCAGTGACCACGTAAAACACTCTTTAAAAAAAGTTTTACGGTTGGACTTATCAACGAGAATATTTCCAGAAACATAAAATCGCGATTATGTATTTGAAACCTCCAACAACTACAGAAGAGTGCTTCCAGAGCTTTCGGAATCTATAGCCAGGAATAAAGCGAGAATTGAGAGCAAATTCTGCTCGAAAGATAAAATATTGGTTATATTGCTCGCGGTGGTCACACGAGCTGGACCGCGAAACGAAGTTTGTACTGATCCAATCACTACCTCAAGAGTAAATATGCCTTGGATTTATACAGGGTGTTTTTTTTATGTTTACATATTTGTTTATAAAAAGCCGTGAAAGTTACACTGAAGCGGTTTGTGCAGGTGAGTTTTACGGCCAAGGGCACATTATGTGGGTGGCTAATCTTTGCGATAAGTCACCTAATAATTAAAATTTTTAATTAACTTTTTTAATTAGTGAAAATAGACATAAGGTTCCGATTAGAAACGTACTGAGCGTCATTGAAAACCACTAAATCAAATTTTTTAGAACGACTTGAAGCTCGTGGGAAACTTGGCGGCGTGCCAAAGTTACCACTCGTGAAGCAGGCGCAAAGCTAGCAGTGGCGGAACGCGGATGATAAGATTATCATCGCGTTCCGCCACTGCTAGCTTTGCGCCTGCTTCACAAGTGGTAACTTTGAGCACGGTGGTAACCGCACTCAAGAAGTATGTCGACACTACTTCCGTCTAGCCACACATGATTGTGGCCATCCCTTGTGTCAAGACATTCTTGAAAAACGAATGCAATGCCAGTTTCGCAAACTTCACTACATTGCCAATTTGCGTGCCAAACCATGTGCATTGGTTTCCTAACTTACAATGCCCCCCATGGACAATACCGCCACTGAAGATACAAACAGACATATCTGGAATTGATTCTAGATCATCCCTGGACTCCACTGTGGCAAAAATGCTCTCCCTGGATCATATACAACTTTACTGCGACACTGCTGTTCATGTTTATATAGACGGATCGACATCAATTCGAGACTCAACCTCTGCTTTTACTATTCCCAAGTTTAATGTAAACAAATGCTTTCGGCTTTCGCACCATGTCTGTTCAACAACGACCGAACTGCATGCGACATTTTCAGCGTCGCCATTTACTAACACTTTTAATAGGCCAGACAACTGGATCACACTGACAGATTCTAAGAACGCACTAGAACTATTGAAGAGTATAAATATGCGGTCCTCATTGGGACTTTTACTGTATCAAATTCAAATGACACTAGTTCATGCAGAGAGTCTTGGGCACTTGATACGTCTCCAATGGATCCCAGGCCATTGTGGAATTGCCGGAAACGTTGAGGCTGACCGGTTGGCTACAGAAGCCTATATACAAGGTGTTTCACGACAAGTGGACAAATTCAATATTGCGAAAACTACACGTCGCAACAAAAAAAGGCTTGTGTTGTTTTGGTCCTGGGTCAGGGGCCTATTTAGGAAAATTATATAAAGTTCGGGATAATTAGATTTTAATTATTTTTGCGTAATCAACTTTTTAATATTGTGTTTAAGGGAATGGTTTCAATTAAAAAAATGGCTCAGCATCATCAAAAAGCACTTAATCAACAAATTTCAGAACGATAGAAGGCACGTGAAGCATTTTACGGCTTTCTGAAAAACCGCACAAATTAGACGGGTTTTTAAGTTTCGGTTGTGCACTCGGAGCGCATCTCGGGCCCCGACGGCCCCGAGCCCCGTGGAGAAATGGTGGAACCAACCGTAGTGTTTTTCGATGATGCTGAGCAATTTTCTAATTAAAACCATGCCCTTAAACACAATATTAAAAAGTTAATTAAGCAAAAATAATTAACAATCTAATTATCCCGGACTTCAATAATTTTCCTAAATAGGCCCCTGGCCCAGGACCAAAACACCACAAGCCTTTTTGGTTGCGACGCATAGTTTTCGCAGTATCGAATTTGTCCACCTTTCGTGAAAGACCGCTGCATATGACACCATAGAACTAACCATCTTCACACCCACAGATGCCAAACTACTCCTTCGGCATTACCGAGAGGAATATTCACGACGACAATGGTTCACTGAGAAATTTCTAGACGCTCTCCTTCCGCATATTGACCCGGACCTTAAATTTCCACCTTACTCCGGAACAAAAAGGAAATACGACACTCTCCTGCACCAATTAATACTCGAAGAGGCTTTTACAGGAAGTTTCTTACATCGAATTAGACATCGTGTGACCCCAGCATGCAAATGTGATGATCTTTTTGAGGATGTTAATTACATCTTCTTAGAATATCAGTGCTACGCCAATGAAAGGCATCGAAGAAAATTCGACTTCAACTTCTGGACAGTCGTCCCTCATCTTTGGCAAATATTTTGGGTCCTTGGGCGAACCAAAAACACTCAAAAGTGCACTCAACATTATTTGTGACTTTATAAAAGACAGTGGACCTTGATACGAATATTAAGTACAGATATATGCCATACGCCTATGTTTGTATATATATTTGTAGGTATGTGCACACGTGAGTGAGCGTGACAGTATGTAGCGTGAGTGTATGTGATGCGCTCTATCCTAACTGAAAATTAGACAAGCAACAGACTGACACGAAATGTATCAACTGCATCAACTGTTTTTGTGCTGTGTTTTGTAACAAGTGTTCTGTGATGCTCCTTGTTTTTCTTGTGCGCGCGTGTGTGTGTGTTGGCGTGGTCGTGTCAGGCCTGTGCTGTTACTCCCTACTCATTTCTTTCCTTCTTTAATCATTATGTTTTTAGGTCTTAGTTCATATCACTTTCACGTTTTGGAATAGCCGGCGCCATTTCAAGGCTGCCAAATTATCCATAGCACCATCTATTTTCTTCTTCTTTCAGATGCTCGCAGATCGATTTACCAGACCAATTTGATTGCATACTTACATTGAATTTTAAAAAGGCCTATTTTCTTTGCTTTTTAGATATCCTATTTATTTGATCTCCGAGCGTACAGAAACAGTATATAAATAATTAGCCCAGCCTATCCAGAACTGAACCTAGCCTACCAAGAGCTGGACTTACAATTGTGCCGGAATAGGCAGTTTTCAAAAGTCCCCCCCCCCCTCCCTTTCATCTCTTTATGTTTCCTCCGGGAATCCGAAACCTGTATGCTCATATTTCTGCAGATAGGTTTTGCACGGCAATTTTCTACAGGGTTGCCGAACGCCGATTCCATAATTTCCCAGCTCCAGCCTTCGATGATCCTTCATTGCAACAGGCGTCACAGAGGCGCCTGTGGCGCGGTTTAAAAAACGAGTTATGGTTTTTTTGTTTTGTTTTCTCTCACTCAACCGCGTTATTATGTGTACACTGCGCGATGCTTAGCATTAACAGGGTATCAGCGGTTTTCTGCAATTTACTCAGAGTACGGACGGACACCAAATTTTATGGCGTAGGTTATTGCTCGCTCTAAATGTTGGCATTTCATACAGTAGAAGTTGTGATGATAGTCGTGAGACATTAAAAAATAGTAAAAACCGGTTATCGCTTCTTCGCGCTAAAAGTGTCGCACTGTTTACTGCAATTCTTTACTGGATTCCCTCAGATATTTGCCGTCTCTCAATTCTGCCGCGCTTGTCAGACTCTGCCTACTCTTCAGTTCGACCTTGATTCCACCCGCAGTGAATGATTGATATGCAATATTTCGTTTTTCAGTGGAGGAAGCAAAGACTCAAAGCACAGCGTTTGAGCGGTGCTCAACCCTCATGCGTCAATCGTGATCGCGTCCTTGACCGACTCCGCTCTACTCTTTCAACCGGAATAATCTTTGTTCCCTATTTGCTCAGGGGGTGCTCTGGGCTCTGAGCTAATACAGACGAGGCGAGACAAAAGAGATTAGCGTCAACCGTGACACTAATCTTATCCTCCTCAGCCTCCTTTCACTGCTTCCTCTGCACTCGGTCATTTATCATTTAGTACGCCCTTATATAAAAGCAGGCAAGCGTGCCACTACGTAGTGTTTTATGATCAGGGTATTCCATCACGTAGATCATCCAAGAACCTCAAAAAGACAAAGCAGTAAATAATTTTACAAGAATGTTTTTTTCTCAGTAATATCATTCATATAAATTGATTTTGAATTTTGAACTGGAAGTCAGTCAACCTCCAAAGCCTTGTGGCTTGACTGGAAAGGGGACTTTTACCACTGCAGTGGCTGCTAACCTCGGGTCTTTAGCAGGTATCACGCGGTAGTGATTTCATTAATGCACTCTGGTGCAATGCCAATTCGCATGGAAACAAACAGGAATGGAAACTAAACTCGTGCAGCAGCAGCTAGCGTTTCTCCGTGTTCCAACAATATCGCGTCTCCAGCTCGACGCTCGCCCTCCCGCGGCGGAAACAGGAAGCGCTCAAGTGAGGGTCCCCCGATTCTCCTGCTCAGCGGGCACGGCAGAACTGCGCGCGATCATGGCTTCCGAACTGTCGTTTCAGAATGCAAACAACACTCTTCACTGTCCCAACGTAGTGCTGCAGCCGGTATGGGATTGTATCTTATTAGAGAGATGTAGTATTGCTCATAGAAGTAAACGATAGCGCTGTGCGTTTGCGTAAGAGTTGCGTGCCCCACATTGTGCGTGCGCCTCATCGCCATGCGCCATCCAAGACCGCAATTTTCGGCTCCGTGCACTCGCAGTGTGGAACACGCAAAGCTAACACAAACACACAGCGCTTGCGTTCGCTCGTATTCGCGACTCCAGCGACCTATAGGGGACGCCACTATCGGGCAAATATGGCGGTCGAATCCAGGTCGTGCCGTGACATGTGCCAGCTCAACGCACAACGCTGGGGCATCAGCGAGCGGGAATTGGACTCCAAATGGTTCGCCCCGCTTTTTATTCTCCACGTTTCGAACCTCCGGCGATGTGTTGGGGTAAGCGAGCTTCCAGAGGCTTGACTTTCTTCGAGGAAACGAGGAAAGGACTGCCCACTGTCCTTCCACTGTGCTGATGAACGTTGAGAAACGCAGAATGTCTGGCTCACGCGGTTCCATAGGTCGCGTGCAGAGCAACCTGGGTCACAAGGCGATACTACGGTTACGACACAGACACCGGTAGAACTGTTCTGTCGCGCAATCCACCGATAACATGCAAACACGGAAGCCAGAAGAGACGAGCAGAAATCGCGAAAGGACCTGGTCCGGCCAGTTCAGTGTTTTCCCGCTAGGTGTCGTTCGTTTTGCTGGAGTCGCGAATACGCAATACTAAAACTCACTACTCTTTCACCGGCTTCCAACGCCAACGAAACTTCTGCAGTGAGCAGTCGTGCAAGCAGGTAGGCGCGTAAAAATGAAAGTAACTAAGTGTTATAAAAATATTAATAACTAAAAAAATTTTTTTTTCTTTTGGGCATTTGGTATGGAAAGATATTGTCGGCGATTTTGGACGTTTTGCCGATTGTCAAAAGTCGCGACTTTGATAGCAAAGTATACTTTACCAACAATTAATGTAATTTTACATGGATTTCTCACATTAGCTAGGATGTTTTCATTGGTTTTAGACTATTTTTATTTTATTACTTGGTAATTAAAAATGCTGCAATTGGCACCAGTGATGATAATTAGCACACTTTTGATTGTCATATTTGTTCGCGCGTTTGAAATTAGATCATAAGCAACAAATTATATTATACTATATTATATCATAGTTAGCGTGCAACGAGCTACTGGCGCGAGCGCGTGGCTTCATCAACGGTTTTGTTTGCGCGAGAGCGCGTGCTAATGATCAACGAGTTCAAGCCCCGTGCTCGCGCCAGTAGCTTTGACAGCGTTGCACACTAAGTATAAAAGAGAGCTAGAGCTTGAAAAATTACGTAATAAAATATCTGAATTTTATTGTTATTATTATTATTAATACAAATCGCGGCAATGTGTGCCCCCAGTTAACGCCAAGATCACGAAAATGCGCCATTTAACCATAGTAGTCTTTCTAGAAAGATATAATTTTGTTTTCTTTTTTGCATATGAAAAACCCTGATATCGTTATCAAGATAGACAAACAGTCAAACACTGGATGTAATATAAAGTCCTATGTGTCACGCGTTCCAATAAAAAAACAGACACACACTTCAGCTGTCTGACTCGGATTCCGTCCTTGGGCTGTTGCGGTGAGAACAGCGTTTATTAATTTATACGTCTTGTAAACATATTGTAAAAACTTTGAATTATTTTCTTATTCTTGTGCTGGGAATAATGTTAAACTAATTAATCATCTAAATACCCAAAAACCCATTAAAAGACCCGCAGTTCATTATTTTCCATGACAATTATCTGAGCGAGAAAAGGCAGCGAGAACGCACAAATATCAGCACTGATTTTTTTCAACTAGAAATATCAGCCTGGATCGAACATGTATTTCACAAAATAAAGTTTCCGCGCACAACTTCTCCAACTAAATAATAACGATGTGAGACACGTCTTCAGTTATGAAAGAATCTAAAATAAAGACCTATATGAAGAAATTAAATCCAAAATAGACGTTAGTTTCGGTTTCGATCCAGAATTAAAACGCGCATCCTTGGGTAAATATTCGATAAACACCGTTCTTGTCTTCAGGGTAAAGAGGTGACCTGCGCTCGTAGCACCCTAGCTTCCTCGTATTACCAGAAATAATTTGTGTGGCTCAGTGAAGCCAGCACACTAGGCTCAACAGCGGCATGCATCTCCGACCCTCACTATAACCGCCATTTTGGAAAATGAGTGGCGCCACCTATAGTTAGTTGGAGTCGCGATATATCGCATCCCGGCTGGTGCCCTTTTTGCTCAAGGACGTGTGCTTGCCCACACAAGCAGAAACATGGCAGCGGTAACAGCTAAAAAAACACAAGCTGGAGCCGATGTTAGCACGAAAAATAAACCAGCGTTTAGCTTATAATATTAAGCATTCGAATGAATATTGACGCAGTGACATCAAGAGCATCTGAACCAATTGTATGTCAACAATTGCAAATTGTGAACCCCGCTCACTTTTGTATTCCTGCTCGTTACCGTGGCAACATCGGCAAAGTTAGCTTCGTGTGCATAATGCACGCTCTTACCCAAACGGATCACAGGTCAGGACGCTCATGTTGCGCTTAGGTATGTTACATATCACACGTTATATCAAATACTACAAGCCCTTTTTTTTTTTTGCTTTTTGATGAATTGGGTAAATAAACAAATGAAAATAAATGTTTTAAAATAGAAAAAAATTTAGATGAATACTGTAGCTACTTCTCCACGTCTTCAGGATGCAGATTTCGGCTCTCATAATGACGTGGAACGAGGTTTCAGATGCCCTGCTCAGAAACCGTTGCCGCCTGGGGTCATTCCGTCATGCGTCAACAAGACTGCGGTCACCACGGGCGTGTAATGTGCACGAAGGAAAATGCATCAAGTTTCGAGAACGATCCTCAGACGTCCATGATGTTGGGAGTCAAGGAAGAACGTCAATGGCGACTGAGAACACCGGCTGTGACCTTTGAGGACGGCATCTTAAACCTTGTTGTTACTTCATGTCATGATAATTGCTCAAATGTGTCCAATGATTATATGGAGAGCTACCTGATATATCGAAATATTGTGCATTATAAATCTTTTTCGGTATTTCGGTAATTTATCCCCATGTTGCCGTAATAAAAACATAGTACGAATCACAGCTAAAACACGTGTTTTGCCCAAGGATCGTAAAAAAAATGAGACATTTATAGATAGCTCTTGAGGAGGGGGCGGAGGTACGGAGGGAGGGTATGCCCTTCCTCCTCCGTACCCTCCTCCCTCCTCTCTCTCCTCTTCTTCTCCTCCTCTTCCCTCCTCCTCTTCCTTTGCTCCTCCTCTCCTCCTTCCGTAAAATTTCCCTGCTAAAGTTTCCTCTAAATTTAGCGAAAATTTCACCGTAAAATTTAGCGGGAGAAGTTTCCGCGCTAAATTGACGTCAGGTAACCTCAACACCAATACAGTTTCCTCGCTAAATTTAAGGGAAAAAATGACGTTACATGACTTTGTGTCAAGTCACCCATGAACAAATTTAGTTTCTCGACTAGATTTAGCGAGATAATTGACGTCACGTGACCTCAACACCAATTCAATTTCCCGCTAAAATTAGCGGGGCGGTTACGCCGACGGCGACGCCGCGAAACGCGGAAACGGGCGCCTAAGAGCTGCGCTCTAATATAAGGCGCTGGAAAAAAAATCAGCGATCAGCGATATGTCTTTCTTTCGAACTCCTTATGTTCACGTTCCGCCTTTGAAAATCACGACGAAAGAAGCCAAGCACGCACCTGACCTAGCCACACCACCGTCCGCTTCCGCACGATAAAATCCGTCTGCTCTGCTCACCATCACCATGGCAACGAAGCGTCTCTTGAATATAGGTACACGTAAACGCAGACGCTGAAGCCGGCAATAGTGGACACCATGGCTGTGTTCCAAAATTTACTCAATCCGACTCCGGAGTAAAGGTTTCGTACGATGGCGTTCCAAAACTTACTCGAGCTTACTCGATGACGTCAGAACTCGCGTTCCAGAAGCGGGTTGTTTACTCCGGAGTAATTACTCACGCTACCCTCCTCGATCGGGGGGTAACGTCGGATCAAATCGAGTAAATACGTCACGTGATCTGTTCGTCGTCTGCTTTCGGCGCCGACAGCCGTCGAAGCTCGCTTGCTCCGTTGGTTTTTGTGGCGGACGTTCGAAATGACAAAGAATGAGGTGCAGTATTTGTGGTTATTGCAATTTGCTGGTTTCAACGCACGAATTGACTGCATTACATCCAGACCACGGTGTTATCCAGACCGTGCACCTTCCCCGGGAAGGTATACTTGTTATTTTCAGAGTGCGAGCGTAAACAGCAGCTTCTCCGCATCCTCGTCCACGGCGTTGGAGAGACTGCCGTATTCTCACGTTCAAGGCTGAAAATGTTTGAACGCAGTAAATGATAAGGTAGTATCTTTGTTTCCCCCAGAGTGTGTGTAATGAGGGGATAACGCTTGTAAAGCAGTGATGGCTTCAACGATTTTATTGTAATCATATTCGCGTCAAAGCGAACGTAAGTTACATATCATTCTTGAGAAAGCACCCTCGCGCTGTACCGCTACACCATGTGGAATCAATTTCTGCAAAACATAATCGGTGCAAATTACAATGCGTGGAATATATGCGTTTAGGGCACCGTGACTAGAATTACAGCGATCGCGCTGATTAATAAAAACAAATTTTTGATGTCTAACTGTAAGGAGTAAGTCATTTTGATATCAATATACAGCTCAAAAGGAAGGTGAGTGAAAGGAGCTGGCGGATCCACCTCACAAAACACCGCGTCGTCATTAATATTATCGTCTCTTCGAGTGCTTTCTCCGTGATCAAAAGAGATCGTCTGCTATTTTCTGCCATCGCTGCTGTGTTTTCCTTTTGCCGTAGCCCAAGACGAAGCCAATCCGCATAGTATCCAGGTGATTATCCCGGCCGTTCCAAAATCGAGTCGCGGATCGTTTACTCGTGATGTCACGTGGTATTACCCGCTGACGTAGGAGGCAGGTTACTCGGGTAAGATTTGGAACATAGCCCATATGTGGAATATCGTCTGCTAAAGTGAGCACGGCAACGCTAGCCAAAACCGGAAGCTCGGGGGCGACGCTGAGAGGTGCAAGCGATTGCCTGGCGAACCTTTGGCGGTTCCGACGAGGATTGGTGCAAGCTCTGGGCTGAGATTAAAATTAATTTTCTCCAAACGGCGTGGAGCGAAGCGAGGGTGGCCAGGGCGTAGCGCAGTGTATTTGGAAGCCGAGCTGTGATAACCGAGCTTGGAACACCGAGAAGAGCCTCCGTCGACCTGCTTCTCCGTCGTTGGTTAGCAGACGGCATTCAGCAAATGACGTCTGCTATTGTTGGCCAGTTTAACGAGTCTTACACAAAAGCAAGTTTTTTTCACTATGTAGTTGCAGTTTTTTTTTACCTGGAACATAAGGCTATAGTATCAAACTGCTAATTTTTCATGACTCTTGTTTGTTTGTTTTTTTATGAAATTCATCGGAGTTTGAAAAGAAGACAAGCCTTTTATCAAAATCATTGGGGCGAAAGCAGCCGAAATTTTGTTTTCACGAGCACTAAAACAAAAGAAACTATAGTAAAAAAAAACGGAACTTTTATCTTTAAAGATTTGTAATGTGGGGAATTCATATTTGAGGAGCGATGATTTACATGTTTAGAAGACAGTAAAGAGTAGTTTCGGGAAGTGAACAAGAATATATTGTTTATTGTTTAGTAATTACCATCACCCTCCTCTGCAACATGACGATGCACATACAGAAGGTATATCGGCATCCGGAGACAGTGCACGTCGAAAGTTGTTCAGCTGGCGCAGAGGTAGAGCATCAGTAGAGCCATGCTCTTAGATGGAAATAACGTTTTGCGGTTCTCATTAAAAACGCGGACTCTAACTGAAAACTACTCAATGAACAGTAAAGTGTCAAGAATGTAGATGGATTGTCTAATTTACTTCATAAACGACATGAAACTCCTTGCTTTCACTTTGGTTTCATGCAGTTGCAATTGTATAGGTTGGTATCACATATAACGTCAAGATACCTTCCGCATTCCGTTTTTTGCGAAAAAATGTCACTACTTTAGTTCTTGAAAAAATTAAACAAGTTATGTTATTTTCACACACAATATTGGATGGGTTTCTCGCAGAAAGGCAAATACTCACTACTCATGGCTTACGGGTGACGTCATAGCGCCGTTCTGGAGCCTGCACTCTAAGAAAAAAAGGCAGGAAAAAAGTAGCAACAGCCCGTTTTCCTCCCTGCTACTGACGCGCCCCCAGATGGACTCCGAGAAGAAGGGAGGAACAAGATGTTTTCCTCCTTCTCCAGGCAGACGGGAGGAAACTTCCACAACCCGGTCCCATTTTTTTTTCGGTTTTGTTTCTTGAGCACGTCGCACGCGTCGCATTGAATAAACGCTGTTGGACTGATCGAGCGACAGCAGCAGCGAAGGGTAATTCAATCTCTCAATTCAAAAACGTAGAACACCTCGGTCGCACTAAAGTTTTTACCGCTAATTTTGTCGAACGAAACAAACGAACCCGTTAGAAGCGGCGAATTTTCAGGCCAGTGCCAGAACTGCTACGTAAGTACACTGGGCTAAGATGCCCGCCTGGTTGCGCGCGTCGCGCGCCTGGTTTCGATTGTTGCGACGTTATGGCAACGTCGTGATCAAGACCGGCAGATACTGCTAGAGTGTGGGTGCGCGCCTTCTGCGCGACGTTCGGTTTGGTTTTCTGTCACCAAGTGCCAACCAAAAATCTACGTGGTTTTGTGTTTGAACGTGTCACCAACATCGCCATAGCAGTGTTGTGCGTTGTGAACGAAGACTCAAATCATCGCCGATGTAGCCATGTGTTTCGAGTACCAGTGGGGTAACAACAAGATCATATGACTCATCGTTGCAGATGACATTCTGTTTTACGGTACAATCGATCTGCCTGCGGATAGTCATGTTGGAATATTGCTTTGAACCGTCGCTCCCATTGTACTGTGGCCAACGTAGCTGTCGTCTGCAATGCCCTGCTGGCCCCTCCCCGAAAGCGACTGCGCTCTCGGGGTTGGGAAAAACAGCCTTGAGATATTACGGAAAGGAAGCATGTCTGTCATTTACGTATATTCAGAGTTGGGAATGTTAGCGCTGAGCTAAATAAACCGAAAAGACCAAAATGGTGTAAGGTAAATTTGGTTCGTGTTATATAGTCGGATTGTTTATTTTGTCGGCTAGTCGCCGAGAAAGAAAGAAAAGGAAAGCGCTCGTAACCTAGTAATATTTATATAAAAACCTGGTGTCTGGTCGGCAAATTTGTATGTCTCTATATCAAGATACATTATGATCAAGCTCTATAAAGTGGGCTTCGATTTCGAATGCGCGCTTTATGTCTATGCCACATTTATTAGTTTTTACCGTAAAAGGCAAGACAACCCTAAAACTAATGAACGGGCTACCGGTCAGCAACTGGTCACTTGAGAAAACCAGCCGCTTCGCACCCATCGATGTCACTCGGTGGATTCTCCAGGGCCTCTTGGGACAACAACCGGTCAGTTTATTATTTTTTTCTTCAGCTAACCATATATGACCAAGTAGGAAATAAATGTTTATTTACGCAAGTAATTCACATTATTTGCTTGTTTTCGAATTCACCACGGCGTATACCTAACCTTACGCAACACCTTCAGTAAATCGCCATTTTCACCACATTCATGGTGGTCTAAGATGATTTCTCTTCCCGTGAGCATCGCCATCATTGCTTCAAGTGAGTGAATATCCTGGGTGCCTTCATAATACCCCGTTTATAGAAGTTAGTTCAAGACGATCGCAGCCGTACACAGTAATAGAAAACTGTGTTATTTGTATGTTTATACAGTCGGAAGTTGGTCAGCCCCAATGGGCGTCTGGTGTCTCAGCTGTAGATGAGAAATTTAGCCAGTGCAGTACAACCACTAGCCTAACATCTTTAACGGGCACCACGCAGTAGAGATACACGACCGCACGCCGGTACGATGCTCCTCCAGATCGAAGCGGTCAGGAGTGGGGATTCAACCCAGGGTCCATAGGGTCTGCAGCGGGAGCTTTCTTTCCCCTTGCTCCGAGCTGGTGTGCGCTAGCCCACTCGGCCACCGATCCCCCGCAGCCGCACACGAGCAGCGCAAAATAAAACAGAAGCTATAAAAAAAAAAAAAAAACGGCGTCTCTCGCGCCATTTTACGGCGTGTTATGCGAGGAAGCGAACACATGGATGCTAGGAACCTCAATGGAGCGGTTTGTTTTATGGGCAGTCGCAAATAATTAGGGCATGAACGCCTACTTTTGCTAGGAGATTTAGCCCTTGCTCATTCTGAATAACGTCTGAGAAATGGCATTACTGAAAAGAAATCAATGTATTGGTAACATCATTTATTGCGGAGGTGTTCACTGAGGAAAGTCGTTCCTTAAATATGACGTGCACCAAAGGAGGAAGAGCGGCCGCGGGAGTAAGTAAGTAGTGCAGTGCGCGTTCGTGTCGGTGTTTGTATGTTCTCTGTACGTGATCGCTGTGTATGTTTTGTTCCGCTGATGTCAGCGGATGCGTTGCACTGGGAATAGTGCAAATAGTCTGCTTGAGCTTGCCATCTGGTGGCGAGCGATGTATCCTTGTTTCACGTTTTCCGATATTCTGTGGTTACCGCTGGATCAGTCAAATAGACGGTAGGCTGGTTGATGTAGCACTTTTGAGGGCGGCTTTGAGTATCGCGGTTGGTTTGCCACTCCTCTGTGATGTGATCTGCTGACAAAATAATTGTGACACGAGGAATAGCAGAGGATAGACTTGAAGTTCGCGAAGGTATGACAATGAACTGTTGACAACGTGAAGACTGCGTAACTGAGTTCAAAAAGTAAATTTCCCCACCTGCGCGAGAAGCCGGCTTTGGCAGTAAGTGCGGCTTATGAAACGCTCGTGTTATGTTCTTATTTATTGATCATTGTGCCCCGAAAGCAGCAACTTGTTTGAACTGGTGCGAAGCGGCCGACCGCTTTTCTAGTGAGTGCTGCTAAAGAGACACTGGGAAGACGCCTGTGGTGCGAGGTGGTGAGGTGTTTGCCTGTCCAAAAAATATGTAAACTCCTTTCCGTTGAATCGTGTCAGCGTTCCGCGTAAAGGTAGATAATATGCGTAACGACCTGGCGTGCTCGTTAAGCCCTATATTGAGCTCAATTCACTCGATTTGGAGCCGCCATATTGCGATGCAGACGAGGGAGGAACTTTGCTCCCCGTTTGCAGAAACGAACATTGCTCCGTCTCTAAAGGAACATAAGGTACACGAGCGTTCCTCTCTTTATGGAGAAATATACAGACAATTTGTTCCAAAAGTGTGGTCGTCATTCGTTCTCATACCCACCAAACAAAAAGTGTTGATGCGATACGTATGCTGGTCAAGGTCCGCGATTCTCAGCAAGGCCATAGCAATGGCAGCTAATGTAACCTCAATGCAAGCCATGTATATTCTCGATTATGCCTTCCTTGTATGACAAGTTATGACTGGGCCTTAATTTTACTCTCACCTACAAAAATGCAGATTATTTACGCCTCACAGACACTGCCACGTACTGCAGTTCCGCGTCGGTCATTATAGATGCCCACCATGTTGCGATGCACCAGGGCCATGGGTCGTGCATTTTCGAGCAGCTCCAGCCGACTCATTTTGGTAAGAGCGCTTCGTTTTCATTTTTCTGGTTCGCTCGACGCCCGCCATACTCGGAGCGACCCCGCGAGAAGAAAAGAGCCGGCCGTGATCCGGGGGCGTCGGAGCCTTGATCCACCGCTGCCGCGCTCCTCGGCAGAGAGCGGCTGCCTCCGAGCAGGCCTTCGTGCGAGATTTGCTTCTGTTTGTAGAGGGCACGCACGGCACTTAATTGCGCTCTCGTAATGAGGCCAGCCCCGGATGAGGCTTACCCGGCGACTGCCGCAAGCGTCGCCAAACAAACAAGTGTGCCGAGAGGCGGCATGATTTCCTTCGAGACAATGCGCAATCACTGCGAAAGCGGACTTAGAAGCAGTCCCGGCGACGGGAGCGCGTTCCGCGACTGTGCGTGCGGTTTGCGCCCGACGTCGACGAACCACGCGCAAGAAGCAACAGCAAGGAAGCAATTTGGCCCCCTTAATCCGCGCGCGGGGCCACGGCACGCTGCGTGCGCCCAAATCAATGGCACGGGTGGGAGCGGGAGATCCCTCTTCCCGCCGCATGCCAGCCACGCACGCACCAAAAGGCCAGCGCCCCCGGCGACGTAGCTTCTTCCTCCGACCGAGTTGCCCCTGTGGAGGACTAGATTTCTCTCGTTATTTTTTTTTTCTTCCATGCTTTTATTTCTCTCAGGAACGATGCTTATTCTGGTTTCAATGTTTTTGTCTCGGTGGTGCGTGGGGGTTCGCGGGGAAAGGATGGTCTTTTTGTACACGTGTGTGCGGTATCGGACTGTTGGGTGATATGGACTCTGAGTACAGGCTTCGTCCCAGTTTCCCGGACTCTAAAACGCTGACTTGTGGAGCGTTTACACTTGAGGATTCGCGAAGCAGTGATTCTACGCAGTGCTGGACAAGTGGATGCGACTCGGCTCGAAAATCCACTTTCCGGCTGCGCGGATCCGCCCGCGAATCTGCAAGTGCGAATGACGCGCCATTATACATCGTTGACACTTTCATGCCGGGCGTCAAAATCCGCTCAACGCCGGTGGAATATTCGGCCGCGAGAGGATTTTTCCTGCGCGGAAAACGTTTCCGCATCGCAGCAGTCAATCAGAATGCAAGAAGGAAGTGGCGTTTGCCGACGTCAAATCCTGGCTGAGTCGCCCGAGTTGCCGAAGTCGGGTGCCGGAGCAGTCGGAGTTCCCAAGTTTTGAAAATTGCAACGTTTCGTTGGTCGTGCTGCGTCGGTAGAAATGCGAATCAAGATATTATCCAGCTCTTTTTGACAAGAGTCATCTGAAATACGAAGACAGTACGCCACAAGGAAAATCTGTAGAATAAAATTGGCACAGAATTAGGCGTGAGCGGTATACGTACTTACATATTTTGTCTCTCGTTTGCTCCTTGTTTTATTATTACATTCTGGCATCCCCGAGAGACTGCTAGGCATTTCCTCGGCACTGTGGGCTCTTAGCTATATAAACACAGAATCTGTCTATGGGCTGGATTTTATGCAAAACGTGTGACCCTCGAGTATGACAAAAAAACGTTACACAGAGGCCAAAAACAAAACGTACAGAGCCAGGGTGTATAATAAAAATCGAGATGCTTTAAATCGTGATTCTAATCAGACCTGTTTTGCTATGATGATTTCAACCCCACCTTTCACGAAAAAATAATCCCAAAATATTTTTCATTTACCAGTCATCTGTCATTTGACGCTTTCTTTTTATGTGCATTTGTTTATAGTTAAATCAAATGATTATCAAGGAACAAATATGTTTACTGGCCCAACACGAGCAAAAAGAAGTGCTCTTCTGAGCAATCGGAGCGGTGAGCTTTCTTTCTGTCTTCACCTTTTCACCTGGTTCGTCAGTTACGTAAAGCAAATCAGAACACGAAACCAGAAAAAAAAACTAAAAAAGTAATGCCGTATTACAAGCAAATCAAAACGCGAAAAAATAGCAGTTCTTAACTAACTAAAATATCAAACTGATTTTTTGTTCTAATATGGCGGGTTTACATCAATAAAATATTTTAATGAAACTACTTTTAATTTGCAGCAATTCTTTCTTCCGCATTATTATCAGCGTTCAGACTGATTTGTCTATTAATATGTCATTTTAAAAATATGCCATGTGATAAAGAATCACTATTTTTGAGCTAGAGTGATTCCAATCAAACTAATCTGATTTAAATCACTGAAATAAGAATTAAATAAAAAAATCAAACATATCTTAATAAAAAAATCTGCACTTTTGTTTACATTGTACACAATTGTAGGCAATTCGCACGCATACAAAAAGAAGGCATTACTAGTCGCTAGTCATCGTACGTACTGATAATGATGTGTAATTTATCGTAACAAGCGAGATTCACCATGCGGCTCAGTGGGAGTCGAACCCCAAACCTTGCGACCCGTAGCGTGATTTTGTTCGGCACCACGAAAGGAGGCAAAAGAAAGTGCAAATAGCAGGACCAAGTGACTCACAGGAGCTTACCTGAACAGGCGACCGTCGGCGCGCGCAGCTGGCTCCCGAATGACGAAGCGTGGCTCCCCACGGGATTCCACAACGTTACGGGACAGACATAATATAGGAGTTTTCGTAGATGGTTTTCGCCGCCCCGCAACGCTCTCCGCAACGCGCTACGATACCCGGAACTCAAGGGTTATCAGCGCGCAGCTGTATTAGGGGCTTCTTCGTCGTGGAGGGCTTAGCGGAAAGGAAACGCGGTCTACGAAAAAGCCCCAACGGACAGCGCAGCGGACGTATGACGTCACAACTTTGCATAGGAGCCAATAGACAAATTTGCGGATGCTATAAACCTCCTCCCCTCGCGATTTTATTAGATACAACAAGAGGCTCCTCGCAATCCAAAAGCACTAACTTCGTTTCACCTGAAGTCATAGACACAGCCGACACTACGAGCTGATGGGATCAATCAAACAGCGACAAAAGCGCACCATCATGGTGTTGGTCATGTCTCATGTACGCGTTCCATCATCGCTGAACCAATAATCAGCAGAAAAGACCCAATGACTTGCGCTTTTGACGGTGCTTGATTGCTTCCATTAGCTCGTTGCGTCGGGTGCGTCTGGAATTAAGCTGAAACAAATTATAAGGACTCGAGGCGTATACACAAACTCCCAGAAGAAGCAAAGCCCGACTACTTTACTCGGAAGGACTTAGTCATAATTGAACCGTACGTAATCATAGTTATTGTGAATAACAGCGCGCAGCCAAGGCCCGGTGGCACACGCGCAGCCATGGCCCAGTGGCGGAAGCTAACGAGCGCCTGCTGGAGCATCTACGGGGTTCTTAACCTTTCCCCGACTATAGGCGTAAATAATTGTAACAAGTGAGATTTACCCCGCGGTTAAGTGGGAATAGATCCACCGACCGTGTGATATGTAGCCCGATGGCCTTGCTCGGCTCCACAAGGAGGAGATGAAAGGGCGTGCTAGCAGCAGGACTACTGCAGTCAGACGGGCACATTAAAGGCCTCCAGAACGAACTCTTTTAAAGAGTAACTGCAAAGAAAAAAAAGTTTTTTTTAAACAGCCTAATTGGGACGAGCATGTCACAAAATAAATGTTTCGCAAAAAAAATATTTTTAGCAATATTTACGTTACAGGACGTAGTTTAGTCTAAGTAAGAACCTCTCCACGTTTGAAACTCCCGCTCTTTCGACCCCCGCGGAGAGAACGTACGCCCTTACTCTTGGATTTGCTCTTGGGTTGACTGGCTCCGGGTTAGAACGACGCAGCGTCTTGACTTCCGGTAAGACCTGGCAACAAAGCACGTTAAACATGGCGCCGGTATTGTTTTGGTTCGATGGGACACGAGAAACGGCGCGGTTTGCGACGCATAGCGAAGACGTGACCGGAGAAGTGCCCCTGTGATGTCCCAGAACGCCGGAAAGTATCAATCGTAATCGTCGTGTGTGCTTTGAAAGCGAAGGGAGTCACAGGGCCCACGAGTGCGCAACCACAAGCCAACGTTCACGACAGCGCTGCGTTGACTTCGGTGATCTCGTTCTGTTTGGTGCAACACGGCGATGCGACAAAGAACTGAAACGTTCGAGGTGTGTTTGGTGCGGTGCTTGGAAGTAGACACCCACACTAGCACAGAGCGCAAATTGGTTGTTGTGGGGTTGAGGTTCAACGGGTTCAGTCCCGTCGTCGTCAGCTGATCCAGTCAAACTGGTCCGGGAGGACGCAGCGACCGATTTTAAAAGTAAATCTTCCTTCGTTCCGTTCCAAAATGTGGAAGATTCCCAACGCATACCGTGAGTAAAAAGCTGCGGGCGTTTTCAACAAAATTACGTCATTTTAATTGAACAATGGACTCCGAATTGTTGTCCTAAATCTGCCGTTTTTATGCTTCTTGTTGGACTGCGTTTGCACAGCGACGTGTTGCGCTCATCATGCGGGGTGAATACATTTGGGCAAGATTTCCTACCTGCCCAAAGATCAAAACTAGAGACGATTTTTTATGCTGATGATCTGAAACCTAATAAAAGGTTATGGAGGTAGATATCCTGCTACTGCAAGAGACTCACCTCACGTCACCACGCGAGGTGTAAGAATTCTAAGGTAGGGGGGGGCGTCACGAAGTTTGCATAGCTTTGGCGAACCTCGGGCTCGCGGAGCGGCGATTCTTTATCTTCGAAATTCCGAGGAAAGGTCCGACGGACGAATGCTGAGAGTCGAGGTCCTACATGAGGAAGGGGGGGGGGAAGGAGGGTTACTGCGGATCGCAAGCGTGTATGCTCCGATGGTCGCTAAAGATAGGAACGTTTTATTCAAATACCTGGATATGTACCTCCAAGGTCGTCGGGAATTAGTCCTGGCGGGATGCTTTAACTGTGTGCTCGACCAAAGGGTAGACACAGTGGAGCGGAACGCGGCGAAAACAACCGTGGAAAGCGAGAAGGCCTCCGCCAACTCGTCAGGTCGTGTGCCCTTGAGGATGTCTGGACTGTTCTTCACGGAGACTTGAAAGGTTTCACTTTCGCAGCACAGGGTGGCATGGTGAGGCTGGACCGATTCTATGTCGCGAATGAATTGAAGGACAGAATATTGGACTGCGAAGTGATTCCAGTAGGAACCGCAAATAATTACGTTTCAGACCACAAGGCGGTACAAGTCGAGTTGAAGCTATCCCAAGGCTTCGGCACGCAAAACTCGAGCTGGAGACTGAACACCCGTCTTCTGCAGGACAAAGAGGTGGTCAAGGCGGTTCGGGACTACATCACCGCGAGGCTCCAAGAACAAGTTGACCACGGTGTGGGGCCGGAGGCGTGAGGAAGAGCGGCGACGCACAATCTATGTGTGGGAGTGGGGACTCCCAAATATACGCCGCATAGGCTTGGATACCCCCGCTAAGGTGAAAGCTCACATCCAGTTGCAGACAGAGCTACAGCAGGTGCTGATGGCACGAGTCTGCAACCCTGCTCCAAACGCAACAACCCGGTCGTTGAAGGCGACATCACCAAAGAGGTTCTGACAGCGCGACTCAAGGCAGATTGCCATGTGATACCCGAAATCGATAACGGAGAGCGGGGCGATCCTGACATCGCAGGAAAGAAATTGAGGAGGAGTTCGAAGCTACCATGACCGCCTATATGGGGAGAGACACATGGACAATTCCGTGTGGGAGGAACTATGCGACCCGCTGCCAAGATCTGCAGAGCAGGTGGCAAGGCTCCTCGAAGAGCCATTTACGAGGACGGAGTGCTGGGAAGCGCTGGATTCTTTCTCCAAGGGCAAAGCTTCTGGTCCTGATGGTCGCGCGCTATCCGAGTTTTCACTGTCCTTCTGGGACCTTCAGGGTGACCCGCTTGTGCGAGTATACAATACCAGTTTAGGAGAGGGGATCTTACCGGTGTCCGTGCGCCTCCGGTTTGATCAAGCTTATCAGCAAAGACACCGAACATCAGAGCTGCCTGCCAGCGTGGAGACCAATTACCCTGCTAAACGCTTCGCACAAAATCCTGGCTGAAGGTCCTATAGACCCGGATGGCGTCCGTCCTTGGAAAACTGGTGTCGCCGCAGCAGGTGTGTTCAGTCCCCGGTCGATCTATTCAACAGAACTTGTTTGCTCTCCGAGACCTCAGTTACTGGGTAGGCAGCCGCAACGTCGCGACGCTGGTACTAACAATGGACCCGGAAAAAGCGTTTGACAGGGTGTCCCACCAGTACATGTTCCACGCCCTCGGACGGCTGGGCTCCGGGCACAAAGTTTTGGGCGGCCCGCAGCTTCTACCATACGCTCGGCAAACCTCACTCATGAGGGCCCTCACTCACCCTCACTCGCCCTCATATTCACGGTGAGTGAGTTTTTGAACCAGGAAAAGTCATGAGTGTGAGAATGAGTGAGGGCCGTGAGGGCTGTGAGGACCGTGAGGGCCATGAGGCGGTGAGTGCGTGAGGGGTGTAGGGCCATGAGTGCGTGAGGGCGGTGAGTGGCGTGAGGACCATGAGTGCGTGAGGGCTGTGAGTGCGTGAGGGTGTGAGGGCCATGAGTGCGTGAGGGCGTGAAGGCGGTGAGTGGCATGATTGCGTGAGAGGGCATGAGGGCCGTAGAGGGCGGTGAGTGCGTGAGGGGTGTGAGTGCCATGAGTGCGTGAGGGGTGTAGAGAGCGGTGAGTGCGTGAGGCCCCCTTCAGACGGAGCGCTTCCTAAGCAATCTTGGTGTTGATGGCGGGTTGTTCCTACCTTTCCCTAGATCGACACGAATTGCTGAGATCGGGTCCGGCTCGAAACAAGTGAGCAACTCGGAGCAATTCGAAGACGTTTGAAGCGAGCTGCATCCAATCAGGGACGCAATATTTCACGTGATACCTCCTGCCGGTGATGATGACAACAAAAGAGTTGGTTCTGGTTTGAAATTGACCGTTTTTGAAAATAAACTGTTTCAGAAAGTTGCATTAGTATTCTCAACGAGATTTAAATGCATAAAAACACGTTTATAGGCAACCTGCAATGCTGTTTGGTTTGGCGCCATCTAGCGACTGAAACAAGAAATATTGGGTACCCTAGGAAGTGGCGACTGCATTGTTCAAACGTGAGCTTTTACTCTGGTGGCGCGGCTTAGCCTAGTGTCTGAAGCAAGAAATACTGGGTATCCCAGGAAGACGTGATCATGTAACGTGCCAGTACAGCGGAAGCTACGGCCCAGGCGAGCCAATGGGAGCGTGACTGCGTATCACCGGAGCGCGCTCTACTCCGAACAAGTATGGAGCTTTTCGTTGCGTCATGCTCCAATGTGTGCATTTCGAAGCCTTCGGCACGCAATGTTGGGCTTATCGTTCACCCTTTGCTCAAGATTACAACGAGACAAGGTATAACCGTGGGCTCTCACTCTGCTGGCGCCGCCTGGCCGTTTGCCGGCTGGCTATTAGCGGCGAGTTGTTTCGGTGGCGCCCTCGTATGGTTACCTCTCGTGACGTCGTTACTTGCGAACAACGATTTCGATGGTGGTCAAAATGAGCATGGTGGAAGCTTGAAATCATAGCGCTCTGAAACCAAACCTGCCAACACCGATCAAAATTGAAGTTCTTACATTCCTCTATTTCTGTAGATGAGAATCCTTGCGCACGACGTCATAGTCAGCTTTCGGCCAACCGTGTAAGGCCGACCACAGCGACGGTTTCGCTCGCGCACGTCGCCAATAGCGCGTAATTGGGTGTATAAATAGTGAAAGAAAAAGAAAATTTCACTGATGATGATGGCAAATAGCAGCAGTTGGTTGCTGCGTGTGAACCAGGCGGCCCGTGTTGCTGGTGTTGCGACGTCAAGTTTCTGGGCGAAATTGCCCCATCTGAAGCGGGCCTGAGGTGGCGTAGGGCCTTGAGTCCCGTGAGGGCGTGAGGGGTATGCGTGTGTGAGGGCGGTGACTGCGTGAGGGGTGTGAAGGATATGAGTGCGTGAGGGCGGTGAGTGGCGTGAGGGCCATGAGAGGCGTGAGGGGTGTGAGTGCGTGAGGAGGCGTGAGGGCAGTGAGTGGCGTGAGGGCTATTAGTGCTTGGGGCGGTGAGTGCGTGAGGGCCATGAGTGAGTGAGGGCGTGAGGGCAGTGAGGGCCGTGAGGGCGGTTAGAGCCGTGAGGGCGGTGAGGGGCGTGAAGGCGGTGAGTGCGTGAGGGCGTGAGGGCCGTGAGGGTTCAGTGGGGTTGAGTGAGAGGGCTGAAGGTGAGTGTGACTGTGAGGATGAAGGTGAGTGAGGGGCTGAAGGTGGGTGTAGCTGTGAGGGTGAAAGTGAGTGCGGGGATTAGGTGAGTGTGACTGTGGGGGTGAGGGTGAGTGAGGGCGACCTAAAATGCTGACCTCTGGCTTCTACACGACTGCCAGCGGCACGGTCCAGGTCAACGGAAGGGCATCGCAACCTTTCCTAATACACGCGGGAGTGCGTCAGGGTTGCCCCATGTCTCTTTCGCTCTTTGTAATGATCTTCGATACGTGCGTGCGACGCGTATCGAAAGACATCTCTTCACTGCCGACCCCAGGGAACATGGAAGATCGACGGTTTTGGCCAACACCGATGAATTGACGGTATGCACCACGTCGGTGTTTGGAGTCCGGACAGCGTTGGAAATTTTGGAAGCGCATGGAAAAGCATCGGGGGCGTCGGTAAACGTTAAGAAGTCAGCCGTGCTGCCCTACCTGTGAGACGGACAGCCAGCACCCATCGGGGGAGTGCCGGTAGTCACCGAACCCAAACTTTTGGGGATCCATTTCACGAATACGGGCCGACTGGCCGAGTACTGGAAGGACAGCCTCAAGTACCTGGAGGAGCGCGTGAAACAGCTTAAGTGCTGAGATTACGACTTTCGAACACGGAGCGAGGTCATAAAGACTCAACTTGCCAGCATCTTAAGGTTCGGAAAAAAGGCTTTCCAGCCTCTAGCCCCCGCAGCAAAGAAAGGCCAGAGGTTGCTCTACCGCTTTTTCTGGGACGGAAAACCGGGGCGGGTGGCGCGTAAGGAGCTGCAGAAAACCGGGGAAGATGGGGGATGGGCCATTCCCGACATCGAGCTATCTTGCGCCATGCTTGGGCTACGCACGACCTTCATGATTAGGGAGGACGAGGAGCACGTCGCGGATGACCTCATCCAGTTCTTCCAGAGCACACAGGTGAAGCATTTCGGGGAACCTCTCGATCTGAAGATGTTGGGTTCTGCCGGGCACTGATAGTGTATTAGTAGGGATATTAAGGGAAAGAGAAGTGCCAAAGGAAAGGCGGGGAACGACGTTTCGACCAAACGGTCTTCTTCAGGTACACTAAAAGGGGAGATGACAGATCAGAATATATATATATATAACGTATATACAAAAGTCAGAGGTAACACGTGACAGATGTGACGTCGTGGAGTCAGAGAGGGAGGAGGAAAAGTCGTCAAGTAAGGTGCAAGAGGTTTGAAGTCAACAAGTTGAGGAATGCGGGCTGGGGGGGGGGGGGGGGAGCTTATAGCCCCCGCGTGACCAACCAAATTATCGAGAAAAAAAAACGAGAGAGAGAGAGAGATGGAGCAGAGGAAAGAGGAATGTCTAATAGCCGAAAGAAAGTTTCTTGTTTAAACCGGAAGGAAATTCCGTCTTTAGGTTAAAAATTAATCTGTTTTCTTCTTTTTTGCGTGAAGGTGGGTGTATGGAAGCCTGATTTGACGACGCATACTCGCATGTTGAGTTCAGAATGATTCGTGGACGAAAAGTGTTTAGATACGTGTGTGGAGAGGTCATGTTTAAGTTGGCCCGCTCTTTCTAGTGTGACAAGTCTGCGGTGTTCTCTGAAGCGTTCGTGGAGTCGGCGGTCAGTTTCACCGATATATAATAAGGTTGGACAGAGTGTGCAGGAAATGATGTATATCAGATTAGAAGATTTACAGGTGTGATTGTCAGGGATTCTCATTAGCAGGTTGGGAGGAGGGCCGGTGTGTTTGCACGTAAGACATTTTGGGGCGCCGCACGGCGTGGTACCGGGGAGTAAAGTCTGAGGTTTTGTGGAACGGTTGCTGCGTACTAGAAGGGATCGTAAGTTGGGCTGTCAACGGTAAGTTAGGCGCGGGTGCTTTAGAAATAACTTTAGAGTCTACGAGGTGGGAAGTGGCGTCCATGATTAGTTTGCCGAGCCTGGGTATGGAGGGATGGAACGTGAAGATGAGGGGGTTGCACGGTGGTTTAGATCTTGGTTGGGGAAATAGGGCGTCGTGCCGCGAAATGTTAGAGACGCGACTGCTGGCATTGCGCAGAAGGCCGAGTGGGTAACCACGTTCAATAAAGAAGGTGGTCATCGTCTTAAGCTGATGACGAAAATCGATGTCGTCGCTGCAAATCCTATGGAGGCGGAGAAATTGTGAGAAGGGAATAGAGTTGATTTGGGATCTAGGATGACTCGAGGAGTAGAGAAGGTAGCTATGGCTATCAGTGGGTTTATAGTGCACAGAGGTGTGGAACTTGTGACCGTCACTAGTGATGTTTAGGTCTAGAAAGTTGACAGAGGATTTCGATATCACTGAGGTAAACTTGAGGGAGGCGTGGGCGTTACAGTAGTGCATTGGTGAAGCGGTCAACTACGGGAGGGGGGCCAAAACCAAAAATGTCGTCAATATAACGACCGTAGAATTGTGGGGAGCGGGTGTGGGAAGGAATTAAAGCACGAGTGCTCGACGTAACCGACAAAAAGGTTGGCGAACGAGGCGACCCATCTTTGTGTCCATCGCTACACCACATTTTTGGCGATAGAAGGAGTTGTTTGAATTAGGAAGGCGTTTAGTGTTAGGACTGAGTTCGGCGAGGCGGATTACGGCGTGAGACGGGGTGAGGGCTGGTTTGAGAGGGACGTCTGATCAAGAAAATGTGAGAGAGCCTGTAGTCCTTCGAGCGTGAGGAATTACCGTGTAGAGAGATGTGATCTCCATTGTGAAGAGGATAGTGTCGGTGGTCGGGACCAGATTAGACAGGCGTTGGAGGATGTCTGGTGTGTCTTTAACGTAACTGGGCATGTTTTGTACAATAGGCTGAAGGACCGAATCGACAAAAGCGGAGATGATGTAAGTGGGGCAGGATATGGCGGATACAATTGGTCGGCCAGGGGATCCAGCTTTGTGAATTTTGGGAAGGAGGTAGAATGAGGCGGCGCGGGGATGACGAACGATTAGGCGATTTGCAGCGGGGGGAAGGGAGTTGGTTTCGATTAGGAGCTTTACGGTGGCTGTAATTTTATCTTGGAAAGCGGCGGTGGGGTCGGAGGAAAGGGGTTCGTAAAAATCAGAAACGGAGAGCTGTCGGAGAGCCTCCTCAGAGTAGAGATCACTGCGCCAGACCACCACGGCTCCACCCTTGTTGGCTGGCTTGATTACGAGGTCAGTGCGGTTTCGAATGGATTTTAGAGCAGAGACGTCTTGTGGGGTGGCGTTGCGGGATTTAGATATTAGGTTGTTAGACGAGTTGGCAAGGATACTACGGCATGCTTTGATTGAATTGTCGGTTTCAGGGTGTTTTGCAGGAGGCGGGGTCCAGATACTAGTTTTCGGGTTAATGGTGTTGAAAATGGTGCGGTTAAAGTTGGACGGTTGCTGGGTGAAGTGGGCGTCTATAGAGTAGGCGAGACGAGACCACACGCAGAGGTTATTCTTCATTTTTGCGAGGTAATTTTCCGGCACGAACGGAAGCTACTCCAAACTTTTCCCGACGGGGACGTGAAAGGTTGGAAGGTCAACAGTCTGTACAGAGAGCTGCTCCAAGCTCAAGCAACAGCTGAGCGGCCCAGGTGAAGCGGGCAAGGAGAAACACAGACTGTCGCCCGCTCCAGGTGTACCAGGGCAGCCGGGCCGCCGTAGCTTGGCCGCTCTCACATGCCCGTGCTCCCCGGTGTGCACCCGCCTTAGGCGCATGGGTCTCAGCAGGACCGATAGATGCCCGGAGTGCGGATGTTTGGAAAACCACAGGCATGTATTCTACGATTGCGCGAAAGCAGCTGCGATGTGGCGGAAGGTTGCAGGCCTCTACGTGACTTGTGCAAGTATCTTACGACGCGGTTCGCTACCTCGACCCCATGCCGGTCCCAGCGAGGAAGGCTCCGGGATTTGGGCTGCTCGTTCCGGAGGTGGTGCACCAACTGTGGGCGGCATGAAACAAATCAGTCTACGGCGCGCAAACGAAGACGGACCTCGGGCTCTTGGTGTTTGAGACAGGGCACGCCATATACGCCAGAATAACAGAGGATCATGGCCACCTTCAGCAAAGCCAACTTTCGGGCAAGGTGGAAGACTCATCTTGACCTCTTTATGGTCAAGAACAGCTACCTAAGAGTACTGTTCTTAAAGTTGTTGAGCTATAGAGTGCATAGGGACGGACAGCAGTACCGAACTTTCGATTGGTTTTCCTTGCGCTCCGAATTAGCGCGAACCATCTCATCTGTATATATAGTCTGCAAATAGTCCATCTACTCACCCTTTTCTCACAATGAACAGAAAAAAGCTTTGAGTGCGTTCTGAATTTCGCCGTTACCACGTCACGAGCGTTGCCCTTTCAGTTACGGAAGAGTCGCACATTTCAACTCTTGCGTGATTAAATGAAAAATTTGAATACATCCTTACCTAGAAATTGTGATTGGAGAGGTTATTTGTTGAAAGCACATTACGCGTTTAGTGTAATATTCGAGGCTAGTCGTTGGTCACAAGAGCTGTCTATCATGGCGTCCAAGGCAATTGAAACAATTTCGGCCAATGACGTGCCTTATTTTCGCCCTATTCCTACCAATTAATGACCAATCTCTTCTACATAGCTACAGCCCTCCGGCATCCCGTCGTCTGTAACGCCATCTAGAGTTTTGTTTCGAAGACTGTGCATTCCATGTGGCTTCGGGATCTCGGAGTCGGAGGCCATGTCCATAGAGTAGAATTCCTGTATAGGCTCCTACGGGAGCCACAGTTGCGCGTTCAGCCGTCTTCCAATCCTTAAGTTATGCGGAAAGGCCGCTCCTTCGCGAGTAGTAGGAGCCATGCTCAGTCGATTATGACCGGTCACGTGACTGAGATGCGGCGAATCAGCGGCGCCGCACTGGTCGCCGCCTTGCAAAATGAAGAGGAGAGGCAAGTAAAAAGAAGAGAAGGAAAACACGCACCAGGGCGCGTGACAACGTCGGCGAAGCGACTGTCATGCACGGTGCAGGATTCTTGCTTCTTACGTGATTGATCTCGGCGAAACGTGGCGCGGCGGAAAGTAGAAAACAGAGCATGTAACTCTGGTTCCCGTTGCAAACCTACTACAGGAATCTCTACACTAATACAAAAGGCAAAAGGTTGCTGCTAACGGCCTGGTTTACGCTACTTAGCTGATCCGCTGCCGCCGAAGCGAATCGGCCGCGGTAATGCACGGTGGACGTGCTACGCCCGGCAGGCCCGAATTCTTGCAGATTCGCCCGCCGATTCGCAAGTGTGCACCAGGGCTTACGCCCTTCGTCCCATATAAGACACCCCAAAACTTCAGTTCGAAGCAGCTACGAGCGCAATGACGTCGATCTGACAGTACCAACTTTCACAAAAAGTTCGACAACCGTGTGTACAAAAAAAAAAAAAAGAAATTCGGGGCTTTCTTGGCTTTGCTGCAAAAGCTCGGTGTTTTCTTTCTGTGGTCTTTGATGCGTACTTTAGCTATTTAATGAGTTACATCGCACCGTTATCAAGCCCCTCTAAAGTTTGGGGCCGTCCGTTCGACTATAGGGCGCTGTAGCGTCGAATTGAAGTTTTGGGATGCATTATGTGGGACAAAAGTGGTGCAAGGTAACACCCGTTTTTTAGAGTGTACCATTGAGCAGAGCTGTATTTGTAGAGAGTTTGGTCATTAATTGGTAAGATTAGGTCGTAAAAGAAGTGCACGTCATGGCCGAAATTGTTTCAATGACCTTGGGTGCGATGAGTGACAAATCTCGCGACCAACCACTAGCCTCGAATAATCCCCTTCAGGAGGCAATGATCTTAACAAATACCCACCAATCCCAATGTCTAGGTAAGGATCTATTGAAGTATTTCATTTCATTATTCTAGAGTTGAAATAGGCGCTACTATTCGTAACTGAAAGGGCACGCACGTGGCGTCGTCGTCACAGTAAAATTCAGAATGCAATCAAACCTTCTTTTGACTGCGCTCGTGGCCTCGGCCACGACGCAGGGGGCAGGAATAACTGCCGATTCGGCTCTATAGGATTTTTGTCCGAAACCCTAAACGCACACCCCATTTGCAGTGTCGCATCATGTTTCAGAAAATGTTTCTTGTGCATGTCACCTTCCCTGGCTCAGTAGGCGCAGTCTTCACTTTGAAACTCCACTTTCCATCAATCTCTTACAATTATACATTCATGTACTTTCAGCCTCATCCAGAAACACAAAACATCTGCGCCTCTCTACGCAAGTCCTTCAAGGTCAACCCAGCGCATTCTTGCTTCGCAAGATCATCACAGAGTGAATATGCAGCGCTGCGCCGAATTTCGCCGCTCCACCCCGGCTTCCGCCGGCTCCTCCCATTGACCATACTTTCTATATACGCTCTTTCCACAACATCTTGAATGTCGTCACTTCTGGTAAGCGGTAAAACATCGTTTTGATCTCTCCACACCACTTGAAGGTGTTCTCGAAAAATTCGTGATTGTCGCACATTTTTGTTATTTTCCAGCATATTCCAGGTTGAAATGTTTTATTATTTTTTTGTCCCGCATACCAGAAACGGAACCCAAATGACTGAGAACGAAATGAAACGAAAAACGTATATACATGTCTTTGCGGGAGACGAACTGAAGGGGTTGAGGAGGTGCCACCCTCCATGGGAGTTCCACAACCGACCTAATCTAGTAACGTTGGTTAGCAGGTGGTTATCGACGCGCGCAAGTGGTTTCCGAATGACGAAACGTAGCTCCCCACGTGATCTCACGACGTCATGGGACGGATCATAACGCACCAACGGATAGCTTTATGACAAAGCTTTATGACAAAGCTTTATGACAAAATTCATGCATTGCTGACAACGACCAACAATGCGATCTCCACAGTTTCGTCATCAAGTTTGGCGAAAGAAAGAAAATGTTCTCTTTTATGCTTCTTCGGAGTGGAGTTGCGTGCGGGAATACTTGGGTCCGATTAGTGCCAGTGAGCTTATGTAAAGTGAGAAACATTGCTAACCAATATTGTTGCACGGCCCGTGTAGGCGTTTCAGCCCAGCACTTCTATCGCTTCGCATCTCCATTTCTCTGGTGCACTGTATCTTCTATATTGAACAAGGAGTACTGTTTTGATGTAAAGAAATGTTTTCTTGTTTTTTCAGGAAGGCGGTTTAGTAGTTACATAGTGACCTGCCGAATAACCGGTTCAAGCGTGTCCGAAGGACCCAGTTGCCAGCTGCCGGATATGTCACCAGAAAAACGGCTTTGCACTTTGGAGATATGTTTATGCAGTAGAAACGTTTTTGTACAATAAAGATTGTAAAGTAATAAGTACAAGCAGGCGCCAGGAACCACACACCACGGGAGACGAAGCCTAGCCAGTGTCACGTCTAGTGTTCGAAGTTATCACAAAACAGGCCGCCTCTTTGTGGTGCAGTAAACAAATATCAAAAATCAAAACAAATACTGTTAAAGTGTAGCTAATGCAAATTTAATATAAGTTCAAAATATAAAAAAGTATTGACGATTCAGGTCGCTTTTAGCTTTAAAAAACGTTTCACCAATAACACTTTTAAATTTTTTTTTCCACTGAAGTGACGTTTGAAAACGCGTTCCTGGGGCCGAAGAGACCCCCTTTTCTCGACGAGGTTTCTTTTCTCCAACATTGTTTACGTCACGATTTGGAGTGCTGAGGCTTTCAGCCTAGGAGAAGTTTTTACACGGCGCACTCTCACCTCTCACCCATTCCCTCTCAGACATGACCGGACCATGCAAGATTCCCTCTCGGTGCGATAAGCGGGAATGGCAAGTGCGCCACGCTGAGCAGAATAGACGGGGGCCGCAGCGGAACGAGAACAGAAAATGGCCAGGAGCACGACTATCACGCACGAGAGACAGCGCATAAGCTCCTTTCACACATCTCAAGCACCTCTCGGACAACAACTCTACTACTAGCAAAGCTTCTAAAGCAAGTATCACGAGGCACACCTTTCAACAACGCAACTGCTGGGTGTCGATTGCAGCAAACTTTGTGTGGTCGTTTGCAACTTTTTATTCACGTTTTGGTTCTGCCGTCATCGCAATCCCTAATGAATGAATAAATAAATCTATAGAATCAGGATGGCTCCCTGGCCTGATTGGTGAGAAGGGGAAGAGGGGGGCGTTTTTTTATGTTCTGCTGACGAGTTGGGCCTCCTTTGCAAAAACCCAAAACACGAGCAGTTTTTATTTTTTTTTGTATTATTCGTGGGTTATATAGTCCCGGTTGTTTGAGGTTGTTGCGAATGACTTGCAGAGTCGGATAGGATTAAAGTAGTTTGGTTATCGTTGAGGATTCTTGCCAACACTGCTTGCAAATGAGATGTTCGGGAGGGATCGGTGTGTTTTTATGCTTGCTTCTAATTTCGCGATGATGTCCTCAATTCGGGCATAGCCGGATCGAGCCTTGGTAAGGAGGACTTGTGCCCCTCTTGGAATGGGCCTGGGTATGGGGTGTTGCAAACCTAGAGTATGGTGTGTCGAAACTTCTCCTGGTTCTTTCGCCTTATTACTGCTTGTTGCTCTTCAGGGATGGTTTGCAATTGAGGGTGGGCGTTGACGACTCTGAGGGGTGGTTGAGAAGAGTCTCCCTCGCAAGTCTGTGTGCATCCTCGTTGCCTATGTTCCCGGCGTCGCCTGGTATCCACTGTGCTTGGATCTCGATGTTGTGGTCTCTACGGATTCCTTTGCTGAGTTTCTTAATGAGGTAGGGAGTGGAGCTCAGACGTGCGGGGCTTCGTAGTACTTTGAGGGCACTCCAGGCTGTCCGTGAAGATAACAGCGTTGGTTCCCTTGTAGGACGTGGCTTCCATCAGTGTCCTTATTCCCAGAAGGACAGCCTAAAACTCGAGCTCTTTAGTGGATATATTGCCGGTTGTAGAAAGGCACTGGGGGCGTTTCATTCCAAGAGCGTCAGTTGCAGCTAGAGCCAGTAGTGCCGTCGTCCTCCTGCCATGCTCCGTCCACGTAGATCTTCTGTTATTCAGGGCATGGTGCAGGAGCTGCTTGTGCATACATGCTCCTTTGGTGGGCGTGTTCATTGTATGCAGTTACCTTCACGGGTATAGGCTTTGCGGTGGTCATAAGTATGTCTTCCCATGGGGTACAGTGGAGTCAAAGATTGTCTCGTGGAACATGTGGTCGTCATATTCCAAAGTACTCTGACCCTGCGGGGTGTGAAGGCGTCGTGCCTGATCGTTGTTTGCCCTAGGTTGAGATGATATCTTGTAGAGCTGGGAGTTGACTGTATCTGTATAGCTCTTCCGTGCGTGTGTGATGCGTGAGGCCGGTTATGACCCGCAGGGCTCGTCTGTAGAGGCCTTCGCGTTTCTCTAGTTGTACTCGAGTGAGCCGATAGTGCATAGCTCCGTAACATGCACTTGAAACTAGGATGGCCTCCACAAGCTTGCGGGCAATGTCTTCTGTTGCTCCTCCGACCTTGTTGGATATGCGCCCATTTAGATGCAGGAACTTCCTCCAAACCGGTGCGAGTTGCTTGAGCCATGTGTCCGCTCCTCCTTTAAAACTGATGGGCATCCCCAGTATGCAAATCCAACCTTCATTAGGTTGGGAGAGTGCCTAACCTTGTAACGTGAATGACACCTTGGCCCGTTCCGCGGGAGATCTCCCACAAGGAGGAGCTGTGTTTTTCCGGTGGTACTTGCACGCCTGCAGGGGCTATAGGTTTCTCGATGATTAAGCGTGCGTTCTGGAGTTCTTAGCACGCACGCTTTGTGCTTTCGAAGATCATCATTATCCTACCAGAGCGTGATGTCATCCGCATAGAACGTGAATCGAACGGTAGATTCCTTTTCAAGGGCCGTCACTATGGATCTCGTGACAATATTGACGAGCATCGGTGAGATGATTCATCCTTGGTGTACTCCTACTTTGTTGCTGTATATGCGAGGGCTCGTTGTTCCTATGTGAATTTCTAACGTACGGTGATAAAGGAAGCTCTTTATAATGTTAAGCATGCGCTTGCCTCGATATACTTCTCGTAAACTGTCAAGTATCGACTCGTGGGTGACTATCAAAAGATTCCCTTGCGTCTGCAGCCACCAGGATGTGTGGTCGCTGTCTTCTGTGCTTGCAGAACACTCGACGTAGAAGAAAAGGGCTATCATGTGTCCCCATATTGGGAAGAAAGCCTTTCTGTGCAGGATGAAAGAAGGTTGAGCACTCTTCAAGATGGTGATTGAGCCTATTGACGCACAGTTGTTCCATGACCTTGCAGATGGTGGGTATTAGATACACGGGCCTCAGGTTGGTTGTGGCGTTGGGCTGCTTGCCTGGTTTCGGTATCGGAGTTACTATTGCATATTTGAGGGCGGAAGGAGTTCCCCACTCGCCCAGGTGGTATTGATGGCTTCCAATAAGGGTACCTTGCCTTCTTCGGGCAAGTTTCAGAGTGCGGACCACGTAGTGCTCTCCTTTCCTCTGGCACTCTTTATCCGAACCCGATCAAGGACGATGACAAGTTCTGCCATAATTAAGAGACTTTGAACAGGATGGTTCTCATTGGCGGTTTTGGGTGTGTAGATAGACTGATGGTGGGAGGGGGAGAGGGTCGCAAGTTGCGGGAAGAAACTTCTGGCCGCCTCCTTTTCGATGTCTTCAAGAAATTTGTTTTATTGGAGTACTATAGTTGAAACTATGTCGAACACCTTGCTTCTACCCTGAAGTGCCTTATAGGTGTTCTACAGCTTGACAATTCCCGTCGTGCTGTTGAAGAAGGCTCAATGTTCTGTCCAGGGTGTTCTCGCGAGTGCCTTGGAATGCTGCCTTATCTGCGCGGTCTTGTGCAGAAAGTCGATAAGCTCCTAGTGCATTCGGCCGTTGCTGATATATTGTATGTGCATTTGCTCTCGCGTATGCCAAAGATTAAGAAGATGTTTGTCCGGTTGAGGGATCTCTTCGGGCAGTTCTAATTTTCTTGTTGATTTGGTCAGTGCACTTGTGATGCTGTCAGTGAGTGTTAAGCAGTCCGCCTCTTGTACTCGAAACGCCTTTTCGTGCCGGAAACAGTCCCAATCCGTGCAACGAACCTTTCGTTCTCGTTTTTTCTGACCCGCGCGGAATGTGATCCAAATGGGACAGTTAGCATTGCTCCATGTGTCTCCCTCACAGGCTCTTGCAGCTGTAAGCCCATGTGAGCTCCATGTGAGGTCTGGTGTGGTGCACTGTTGTCGAGAGTGTAGGGCCACTCGGGTGGGAATATCTAAATTGTTGAGAAGAGCCCAATTCGCTATGTTGGCCTGTTGCTCACATTCAATGCCTTTATGTGTGTTGCGCCTGTATTCCCAGGTCGTAAAGCTGCATTGAAATCTCCGGCGATCAGTATTCCATTGCTTGAAACAGTAGCGTAAACCAGACACTCCCTGCGAAGTTGCCTCTTCGTTGTCGCCCCGTGTCGGGGCGTACGTAGGTAGAGGCAAGGCTCTAATTTTGTGCGGGATATTGAAATCCCACGTACTGCGACCAGAGTGTCGAACCGAAATTTTATCGGTTTGGTTCGGGGTCGGGTTCACGGCTTTCGGTTCAGTTCCGGTTCGGTTCCGGGGAGCAAAAATAACGGTTCAAACGGTTTCGAACCGGTTCGAACGGGTTTAAACCGCTAAAGTGATATATATTTTCTGCGTTGTTTTGGCAGTAGGCACTATTTCAACCGTGAAACGAGTAACTATATAGCTTTCTATCACTCGTACAATCCAATTTTATTTTCAGGTACCAAAAAATAAGAAATTGCGTTATTTAATTTCTGACAAAACAGTAAAATAAAAGCTAGATTGACATACAAAACGTCGTGTTTATACGATTCAACATCTATTTGTTTACCTCAGTCGCATATTTTTTGCCTGAATAGAAAGGATGTCTGTCTGGTAGATCGCATCAAACACCCGTGATTGGTACAACTTTGAGGCTCAGTACTAGAAGTTGAATTCTATAGTTGTGCTCTTGAACTTAGGAATTAATTATAGTGCATAAAATCATGGAATGAGCACCTCCTCACCATATATATCGTGAAATCTAGTTTACGAAATACGTTTCACAATATATATGGTGACGATGAAACTGAGCTAAAAGCAATGATATTTTCAAAATGCCACAAACATTTGAGGACAAGCCTAGCCCTTTCAGTCTACCTTTTATAGAAACACTGAGCGGCAATCACAATGCTTGTTTTCCTGACCAACATTCCTTACACTGAGCACCGTGATGCAGGCGAATAATCGTGCAGTAAATGGTGATCAAAATTGTACACTCTAATCTATACGCACCTTCGTACTGCGATTGAACCTGGTTAAAAATAGAGCGTACCCAAGTGAACATTTTTATACATAGTTTGGCGGTTGAGGTTTGTTCTTGACAAAGATGCCGGTCAATTCAATTTGCAAATAAGCATCACCCTTGCTAATGTGATTTTTTTGTTAAACAGAGCAAAGTAACATTTCATACTCTACTCGACATTGCACCTACTTAATTGGTCACTTTCTGATGGTCTGCGTCTGCAATCCTCATAGTTCTGCCACGCGCCCCTGTACTTTGTTTTCTCCAGCACACAGACACGTAAAATTGTTATTCATCACATAGAAGAGGCAATAACAGATTTCTATATGTTAGAGAAGTTAAATACGTGTAAGGAACACATAGTTATGTAAATCTACTTTTAAGATCAAGAATTTGTTCAAGGGTTTCCGGAGTCACGTATAGACGTGCCTATCGAGCATAAAACGCCGGAAATGATTTGCAGAACATATTTCAGATACTTTGGTGCTGCATTTACTTAGGATGTATATCTTGAAGGGTCGATGCAACAATTTTAGCTCCGAAAGAATTGGCAGTTTTATATGTTCACAATGTTTATCTTACCAAAAGGAACGGAGAAATCGCCCCATTCTTTTGAAATATCGCGATTCCGTTGCGTAATAGCAAAGAAAAGAACGGGAATATTTCGCGATTCGCAGCCGCGCGGTGGCGGCCACGGGATCTAAGGCGTGACGTGCAATGGGTATAATGTAATAGGTTGGCAAAATGTGCCATTATGTGCTCCATCTAATACCATGTCTGATAAATATTGTAATTTCAACGAGAGTTAATACGTCAAAAACCTCATGTCATCGACAAAGTAGTGCTATATTCAGTTTTAGCGGCGCCATCTGCCCGAGGTGAAAGAAACTATTCCCTCTTGAGCGTCACCTCGTTGTGCTACTACGTCAGTCGAACTTCCTTACAAAAAGACAATCTCCTTGCTCTTCCCCCACCCCCTCCCCCTCTTCCCATCGCTCAGAGGCTCAGACCAACCTTCAAGCTCGCCATGTGAGTCGCAAGCAGAGGCCGCACGCACTGAAGGCTCTGAAAGAGATCCCAACCGGATACTCTCTATCCCCATTGCGCGTCACTCCGCACGTGACTCGGAAGAAGGTGCAAGAGTTGAGGGTGGTTTGGAGGCGCCCAAAATGACAATTGTTTTACTTTTTTTAAAGAACTAACGCGCGTAGGCAAAATGTATTTTCAGTTCTTTAATCCATACGTGACAGGGACCAACTTCCACAATTGTTCGACCGAAGTCCAAACATTGTTGTACAGACCCTTTAAGGTGATCGTCACTTCATTAATGCTGTCAAATTTTCAGGCAGTACATAAATATATTTTATTATCATAAGTAAATTTTAATGTATGAAGTCCACATAACCGCTTGAGACCGACACGGGAGGACGATACTCGAAAATACGCCATTTGTTGAGTCTGGGGAAACGTGCTTTATTTGTTCGCTGTTTGCAGTGTGAAACACGAGGTCGCGGGGTATGCCAACAAGGACTGAGTGCTCACATAATGAACCTGAAGGCAAATCCACGAAGTGTGCAGAAAGACAGAAATAATAAATGGTATTCTTCTAAATAATCCCATACAGGACACCATACTGCAAAAAGAAATGCATAGAAATGCATGCAACGATATTCCTAATTACGTATAAATAGCGCGAAAAGCAGACAATATATTTCCAATATAAACTACATTTGGACATCGGCTTCCACGAGCTCAAAACTTCGCAAAATACTGCCTCGGGAGGTTAATGTTACATTCGATTTTAAGTGCACTTGTTTTGGGTCCTCACTTTACAACTCTGTGTTTTATCAGTCATGCGGGCTCTAACATTTTATCAGGCTGCTGCATATCATCTCGAGACTACCATATATACTGTTCAACGTTACAATTTAGACATACACTTTTGCTAGTGTTGAGAATATTGCATTTTACTATAAAACTGAACTGTTTAACAGGGTTTGCACATTGACATCATTGCACTATATGCTGATGGTCATTGCGATTTGTTCTTGCTTAAAAATCAAATCCCTTGGTTCAAAATGCACGCCGCAGAAGGTTCGTGCCCTGTGCAAGTAATGTATTTGAGAGACAAATTATTCTTCATTGGTGCAGCGTCGTGAGCAACGGCGTGAGCGTCTGGCACCACGAAGACTTGCTTTCTGGCAGGGGTGTTTTTGCAAACGAACTAGTTTCCGGGGGCACGCTCTCTGGTCTGTACCGAAGATGCGGAGCAGAGGAACCTGTACAACACAGTATACTTTCAAGACTGCCCTCCCCTCTCCCCTTTTATTTTAATGCTGTCCGCATGTAACTGTCCCATGGAGCGAGCTGACGTCATGAGTTCGAAGCTCGAAAACGGCACCTAGTTTCCGCGATTTCGCCTTCGGTTCCATTGGCTGGCGCGCGTCGACGGGGCTCCCATTGGCCGCTGCGCTCGTCAGTTTCCACGACCGCTCACCCCATGGCGCTACGTGTCCATCAGCGCGCCGTTAACACGGAGCGTCCAAGGTCACCAGGGGAGCACGCGCGCTGACCGGCGACGAAAAGTACGCAGCAGACGAAAAAGGGAGCGGACGAGCGGCTTGCATGCTTTCACATTCACAACTCATAAGAAATGCTTAGGTGAACCTTGATCTTCTTTTTTTTTTCGATGCTCCTCCAGATAATACTTTTTATTCCTCAGGGACTCCCTCCTTCATTTGGGGATGTTAGTTACTTCGACAATTATATTCGTGTCATTCGTTAACAGATCCTCAATTACTTATTATTTTACACCCAAAAACTGTGAAGTTTAAACAAAATACGGAGATGGTCAAAGCTTAAGGGAAACTTGAGAACAGACATTCTCTGATAACACTGAGAGTGACTGCCAACGTTCGGCTGTACCTCTAAGGCCACTATACTTCGTTTCACCTTCCGTCCAGACGCAGCCGATGCTACGAGATTATATGACGAATCAGAGAGCGTCAAAAGGGCACCATCATGGTGTTCGTAATGTTTCTGTCTCTGTTTTTCATTGTTGAACCAATCATAAACAGAACAAGCTTAGTGATTTGCACTTTTGACGCTGCTTGATTGGTCCCGTTCCCTCGTAGCATCCACTGCGTCTGGACGGAAGGTGAAACGAAGTATAGGATGTTTTCATGTGTCCTTCCCATGCACACTTGTAGTTTTATTTATAGTCGAATTAATAAGTTACATTTAGTCCTTTCAATGCTTCTATTGTCGGAGACATTTTTCTGAGACAGTTCAGCAACAACAAAAACATATTTGGGCACCTCAATGATATGTATATTTAAGTGGGTTGTGCAACATTTTTGCACTTTCAGTAAATACCACTAAGAGCTATTCCCTGACGTTGATAACTTGCAAAAACACCCATTAGTTTTCCTCTCTGCTCAAGGGCAGATGCAAAAATAAAATAAAGGAAAGAAACAGCTTTCCCCTCCTCAACTCGCTATTGTATCATGGACCCAATGTTTGGCTGGGTTTGCTTAGCTATAGATCAACTCCACTAGAAGACGGACGTTTGCTAGCGGAGCTGCTGCAAGGACGACGGCTGAGGCCAAGCCTTCCGGACTTCGGTGACCAGTCGGGTTTCAAGGTGGAGAAGCACGTCCAGGCCGAGCATTCTACTGGGTGATTCAAGGAGCGGCCAGGCTCTTTAAATCGACCGCAAAATTCGGTTTCTTAACCTATCGCGCTACGATTTTGTGCAGCGTTGCCCACAGATGGTGCATTTTTTTTGTAAAATTTGCAAAGAGCGAACTTACCTGAGGAAAAAGTAAAGAAAGAAAAAGGCTTAGCTCCTATGGAAACGCAGCGAAGCCACCGGTCTTCAAACAATACGGCGCTGCTTCGCACGGGAGACAAGAGATGGCGCAAGCGGTCGCGATGCCAACTGCCGCCAACGAACGAGCATACGGCGCCGAGAGCCGGCGTCTTTAGCAGACGATCGTTTCGACTCAAAAGCGGCGCGCGTTCCGCAGGCGGCGACAGTCGCAGAAACAAAAACAGGCGCGGTAACAACAAGGAACTGCAAAACAGACGACATCAGTACCCCGAAAAAAAACAGCCAAAATATACCGACAAACCATTTTTTAATCGATTATCTGTCCATTCAATGTGTTTTATTAGTAAGGATGATAAAACAATGCATTGGCAACTGATATCAGAAAAGCTCGCGCCGCTTTTGAGTCGAAACTATCGTCTGCTAAAGACGCCAGCTCTCGGCGACGTATGCTCGTTCGTTGGCGGCAGTTGGCATCGCGACCGCTTGCGCCATCTCTTGTCTCCCGTGCGAAACGGCGCCGTATTGTTTGAAGACCGGTGACTTTGCTGCGTTTCCATAGGAGCTAAGCCTTTTCTTTCTTTACTTTTTCCTCAGGTAAAATCGCTCTTTGCATATTTTACCAAAAAAATGCACCATCTGTGGGCAACGCTGCACAAAGTCGTAGCGCGATAGGTTAAGAAACCGAAGTTTGCGGTCGATTTAAAAGCCTGGCCGCTCCTTGAATCACTCAGGAGTCAGTAGAGGTCCTCTTCCGCCATTTGAAGAGGGCCAGGTCGTCAGAGTAAAAAAAGGTGGTGGTCTAAGAAGGCAAAAGTTGTCTCCAAGACACGCCCGAGGTTGCACCAAGTTTTAACCGAGGATGGCAGGGTTATTCGGAGGAACAGGCAACATCTTCTACCGACAAGCGAGCCTTTTAGGCCTAACACACCGCAAGATGACACCTCGGACGAGGAAACTCAAATAGACTTACCGTCGGTGGCATCACCGTGCCATCTGGAGGCTTTAATTGCCTTCAAGCAGGCGTTCGCACCCTCCTCCACGAAGATCCCAGAGGCAAACAAGGCCTCCTACGCGACTACGCTATGACTGTAACTTTGACCAAGTGCCTTAATGTGTTTTCTTTTTTTTTAACTAACATTATTGCAATGTGATAAAATTTTATAAAAAAAAAAGGGGGGGTGTATTGTATTGCGCTATACAAGACAGCCACGTGGTGAAGCGAAGAAGTGCTCGCGCTACCAGCACGAGTGCCCGGGACATCTTTCGACGCCTTTGGACTGAAATGATACACACTGGACACAGCGGCACGTAATATCGACCTGATAATGATGTCGTAAGATTAAAATGATACAGCTATTGGAACAAGTGGCCGTGATGGTCTAACGCTAATTATGTACCTGTCAGTGTTCATCATAGGTCATGACTGGGGTTGGCAATGTATAAAACATAGGTTGAGCTATAGACAGTGTTCTGTCTGCTTTACCCATGCTTTCAACATTGCTGAACCCGAGCGCATGACTATAATGTCATGCGATGGGGTTAAGAGTTGTTCGAGTTCGGCTATTCTCATATTTGATTGAACACGACCCATCACGCGAATGTTTGGCGATGCTGATTGTCATGAACCCGAGCACTCGACTCGAGCTCATGACAATTGAGTACGTCATAGCGCCACGTGACTCCCGGTGAGAAGTCGTGTTGTCATGTGACTAATGACGTCACGGTAATTTTTACGAAGGGTGATCTCTGCGATTTCCGTGGGAGGTTCCCACTAACAGCTGTTGCTGTAAAAGTTTGACTATAGTCCGACGCAGCAATTTCATCATAAAACAAACACAAAATTTATCCACACTGGAAAAAATAGACAAAAATTCTCAGGTATTTACTACGATTACATCCTCAACCTGGAAAATTTTACTTTCTAACGAAAGTTCATCAACCTTACAAGCCTGTCAAGAATAAGCAAGAATGAAGGGAAAAAAAAGAGTTTAATGAGGAACAAATTTAAGATATCGCTTCTCCTCCTACGTGAGAGATTCTCAGATTTTATTAGATTTGTAAAATCATTCAATTTAGGTGACAATAATAACAATCTTTACTAGTCAAAATCGATGTAGTTTGTTTTTATACAGTATACTTTCTAATGGCAAACTATGAAAAGTTTGAAATACCATAAAAATACTTATGGTTGAAATAGATGTTTTAAACACTTTCAACTTATGCATTTAACCTTAAAAATGTATAATTTCACTGTTATGGGTATCCATTTTCTAAAAGTATATGATCTAGCGGTAGGCTCAAGTATTTCCACTTCATGCACACATATTTGTTTTCTGGTGTTACGAGGAGAGTTCGTTGAATTATTAGCTATTGGTTTTCTTTTGAAACTATCAAAATGGTTAAAAATCAATCGTCTCAGATTAAATACGAGTAAAACAAATTATGTAATTTTATGTCAATAAATAAACGCGATGGCAATAATAATGATATTCTTTATTTTCCAACGAAACAATACAATGTTGGGGAGTACAATCGAAAAAAAAAGCTGTTGACAATCGTTTGACTTGTCCCAAGCCCCCAATATGCAGCAGCAGAAAAGCATCATAAACAAAACATAGATATCAACATGTTACCCAAACATGAATTTACGTAATATACATTGTGTTTTTTAGGGTTTACATATTTCTTTTATAATAACCGAAAAAACTACACAAATGCATTAGTGTAGCTTTTCCAGCTTTATGAAAACAAACTTGTAACGTGTACAAACCTCATGCGGTGTGTACACGTTAGTCGTACTGGTCGGGGCACACAATGTACGGGACTAATCGTCAGGTTAAGTCGGATAAAGAAGTGCATTTTTTGAACTGACTTTTTAATGAATGAAAATAAACTATATATTTCCAGTTAGAATCTTGCTGAGCGTCATCGAAAACCACACGAACGGTAACTTTTAGAAAGGCTTCGAGCGCGTGGCAAAGCGCGGTATCGAGCTAAAGTCACCCCTCGTGCAAAGGGGCACAACGCCGGAGTTGCGAAAACGCGGATGGAGACGGAAAATCCGCGCGGGCGTATTTTCGCACTTCCAGCCTTGTGCCTGTTGCACGAGTGGTGGAGTTAGTGCACACCGTGCTTCCACGTGCCACTAGTGTTTCTGGAATTGACTCATTTAGGAGTTTCCGATGACACTCAGAAATTTTCTCCTCGACATCTAATGTTTATCTTCACTAAATAAAAAGTTAATTAACAAGTTCTAGGTAATTAATCGGTTTATCGTGACAATTAGCCCCTATATTATGTCCCCTGGTCGCGTTATCCGCCTGCACAAACCGAATTAGTGTGGCTTTCCGGGATTTTTAAGCGCAGTCTGTAAAGCGTTGAACGATTCCCTGTTTAAATATGCTCTATACAAAAAGCACTATAGAAATACTGAAATGAAACTTGCCAAAAGACACTATACAATAAAGACTCTACAAAAAAAAACACCAGTGTAAATATATAATCTAGAAAGTAATCAGGAAGCAAGTAAAAAAGCAAACACACGAAGGGCAACCGTTCAAATTCTTCTGATTCGGTTAAAGAGAATCAATTCCGTAAGCTGCTCACCGACGGTATGTGACGTTAGATACGTTGTGCACTAAGTTGATTGAGAACGGTCGGGAGGGTGTACGCCGTACTTTGATTGCCGTAATTAGTTATAGATACTTCCCAGGACTCTATGTCGCGTGTTGGACATGGATGTACTGTACTTTTATTGTTAGATTGGCTAAGTTTTCAAGATGATGCTTTTGCATGTTTTTCAGTTTTATATTTTAAGCATTGGTGATATCTATAGATAAAAAAAATTGTCATTCAACCAAGTTGATTGAAAAGGATATCCGCTGGATAGTCAACTCGAACATTGGAAATGCTTACCAGTACTTTTTGTTTTTGCAATATGACAATTTTCTGAAAATTGCTATATGTAGAATCCCATATTAGATGGCAATAATTAAATAAAATATTGAATTATACATTAACAATTTCTATCTCAGACACAAAATATGTTTGTGGCGTTATGTCAGACCAATGATATTGGACAGTTTGGATATATGATGCAATAAATATGATCATTCCATAACGTGTTCTTTGAGAAAATGCACACAAAGTTGAAAATGCTGGGACTAATTCAATTTCAGAGGAATTCAAACGAATATCCGTGCCCATAGACCATTCCACTAAGTGTTCTCAGGGGGGCGGCATTATGTTCCCATCTGGGCATTTCAACGGATTCGGTGGGGTAAGAGAGAGAGAGAAGGCACGCACCCAATCCCGATAGCAGACGAAAAACCGGCCATGCTCAGCGTTTGGACATTACCCTTGGGCTGCACGTTAGCTGTACCGAACATCAAACTCTCGCAAGATGCTAACGATGAGAAGTGGTTCGTGTTTCTAGAACATTTATGGCTACTCCTGAATCAGTCGTATTGGGCTCTGTTGTTTTAGTTCAGTAAACGGTCAGCAAGCGTTATCTTCGTTCGGTTACTTCAAGAGCAGTGTCGTCTATCTGCGGTAATACCCTCACCACGGCGTCTATTGCGTCAGTAGAATATAAATCCTGATCGTACAGTTTTGAATTAAAAGAGTGTTTGTTTTCAGTGAAATTATATGCAAGCGATTCATTTTTCGCATTCCGATTTTAGAAACATTAACACCCCGAGAAGTTTTCCTTGCATGTTCCCAGCCATATGTGATAAAATATGTTAGCCAAAGAATCGCCGTCACGCCGAAGGTATCTGCTTTACTTTTATTTTTAATGAATTACAATGATCAACGGATCTACAAAACACGCTGATAGTGCACTGGCGTCGTTATATTTTTTTGGCGCTGTATTGAAAACAATTGCGCACCCATTAGTTGCTTTCCACGTGCCACCTACCCGTAAATAACATAAAACGTTATTTTGGTTGAAATAGACAACTGCAAACATCAGCAATATTGTAAGCACTCTAAGGTTTTATTTCCAAGGCTTGGCAGTACCCCGAATTCTGTGCGGATTCGTTGTTCGTTAAAAATAAAATAGCGCGGTTGTTGTTTCATACTTGGTGTTGGTGAGCACGTTTTCAATTTCGTTTTTTTCAATCCAGCCTCCCCACTCATAACAGCTATCGGCAAAAATTAATACAAACACTATCTAGCAGAAAGATATTGCAACAGAATTTACTTTTCGCCGAAGAGGGCAGTGCGAGCACACTGTTTACATGGTTGTTTTCACTTTTCTTTTTTATTTGCACGTCAAATGACAACGAAATCGTGCTCGGTTAGTGTTTTCTTTTTTTGTATAACATGGTACGATAACTTTTATACTCCTTTGCACTGTCCAGTATCTTCTTTCCTGATGCAAACCTCACCGTATTTTTGCAGCCTTCGTCGATGAAATTCACGAGGTTTCTCCATCCAACCAAAATAATCGGATGGCTGCTCGCAGCTCCCCTACCACGCAAACAGCCAATCGCGCCACCTTTGTGAACCTGCCTGGTTGGTACCCTTCGATTATGGGCGCCGTGCTAGCTATTGTACCCTGTAACCTTTCATAGGGATGCTTCTTTCTATTGCGGGAGTTTGGGATGCCTGGGCTGACCCGTTGCTGAAATACAAGACGAGTTTTGCTACTTTTTGAGAAGCCTAATTTCAAAAACCGAAAGGGGTAAACGAGGTATGTGACCGCAAAATAAGATTTGACTGAGAAACATAAGGACGCCATGTAGAAACCTTACAGCTTTTAGTAGCTCAGCGTAGTCCTGTCTTTGGGAAAGATGATTTCTGACTCCTTTTTTTTTGTTAGTTTTGTTGATCACAATAGTCGGCCCGTAATCCGTGTTTTCTTTTTCTTGCACAAAATGAGTGCACACCTACATTTTTATTTTGTTGCGGGCTGGCCTTAAATGTGAAAAACAAACATGTGATTGTTGCAAAATACTTTATGCATTATGGCAATTAAACCAAATATTTAATTGTAGTTTCAGTTGTTTTCTTGGCTGCTAATATAGACGTAAATTTTTTTATTGTTCAGATATGAAGTGACTTTTAAATGCGATTTTTCTAAACATCCGGGCATACATTGTCATTTGCGAAATCGACTAGTAGGTATACGAAGCTTGGATAACCATGGAACGTTTCTGTTTATTTAATTCTGACATTACTGACATTTAAAATGAGTGGGTTAATTAATCAATTTTTATCTTACTAGACCTGACCGCAGATATGTGTGCATATTTTGGCACGTAGACTTCCTCTTTTTTATGAAAATATTATGTGTGATTTTTTCACGCCCAACTCACTAAAGGGAACTGGCCACTTTGATAAGCAAATAAATGTGTATGCCAAACACCTTTACTCTACATCAGTTTTGCTTAATTGCTTGTACCTCACGCTTTAGGTGCAGCGCTTTTAAAGGCACAGGCGCGCGAGCCTAGCTCTGCAAAGGGATTTATTTTCGCAAGTCACGCTTTCGCTCCAGGTTTTCCTACCAAGCGGTACACTGTGTCGAGATGGTGTATAAAAGCGTCTTCTTCAAAAGCAAATGAAAATAAACCACATGTACACACTCACTTTTATAATTCTTGACTGCCAGGAAATTCAACCTTTATTTACATCTGAGCACCTTTACCTTTTTTTCTTTTTTACTCCCCAGTGCAGGAGCACAAAGGATTTATTAATTATTGTTTCTCTAACTTCTGGGTTAATTTACGGATCCTCTCACATGTATTTACGTGCCTTCAGGCAACCTCCCCCTCCCCCTCTTCACTTCCGGCATCTACCCGAAAACGTATTGCGAAAAGCGTGTGGAGCAGGTTCAGTGGGCCAATCCCGTCACTTCGATTGGCCCGCTCTCGTGCAGGTCACAACCCCGCTGTTCCGCACCTATAAGCAGTGTCTCACTTGGTTTGTGGAGGAGAGATGGGCGGGCGGTGGGCGAGGCTTAGGTAAACACGCTTCGGTGATTGACGCGCTAGCCTTTAGCCGGCTCCTGAATTGCTTACGCCCTACCGGAACCGCCATCTTGGCGTGTTTACTTGCGCGATGAGGTTCCGTCGGTTCAATGTCACCAGTCCCACAGGGCAACGCTTTTATAACCACCACCAATTTTGTTAGCCGTTGTGTCACCAGCGCCCTGGGTGGTGCGTCGTGTAAACTCCTGCACGCATTTCACTCCTCGTGACTTGCGTTACGTTGCTCGGTCATGCGCATTTCCCCGAGTATAGACCTTTCTAAAAAATGGCTCCTGGCCACTTCCCTTTTCAGTGTTCGTGCGTATAGCGCGTGATTTGCTCGCTTTCCGAAGCGACGAACATGCGCGTGCTCCGCTGTGAAGATCGCACGCTGGGCTGAGGACTTGTAAATATGGGAATGGTGCATAGACAATTGCAAGCATGGCGTCTCACTGGTTCCCCATGCGTGAAATCATGTGCAGCATGCACGTGAACGTAGCTTTGGCAAGCTTGTAATTGCACGCACCCGCCCGCACGAGCAGAGACATGGCGGCGGCCAGATGCCCTGCTTGTAATCGCGTATGGAACACCGTCGCGACTTTTTTTACTGCTGCCCGTTGTTTTATCCCGTTTAGGCAATGCGCGAGGAAGCTTGTGGCCTAAGCGCCTTCCCGAAAAGCGGGACGTTCAAATAGGTTAATTAGGACGCCTGATTTGTCTCAGGGACGTACCCTACAAGCTCTTTCGAATGCGCAAACCGGAAGGTTTGCCTATTCGGTAAAGGCAAACACCAGGCATCTAGATGACTAGTGTGGAGAAGGCGAATTCGGAACGGAAGTCTATTATGTTAACCTTCTAATTCTTATATAAAACACAATATAAAAAATTAAGGCTCCAATTCACGCTGTGAAGGCGGTTGGACAGCGAAGCTGTGGTATCACCTGCAACGATCGCCCACTGCAGTATAGACCCGTTTTATGACAAACGCCACCAGCTGGTGCTTCAATCTTTTGACGTCCCAGAGAACTTCCGGTTTATAAAAAGAATGCAAATAAGCCACCTTAACACCGCTGCTTGAAATGTAGATGAAACGTTTAATCACCAATTCTCCAGGTGAACGCCAAAAGAACGGGGTCCGAGATCGGTTCAAATGTGTCCAGTATTCTTGTAAACCAACTTGCCTCCTCCAAGATGTTATATTGTACAGCCGAAGGTCCTCGTTAAATCTCGAACTTCGTTGACTGTGTAACATGTATGCTTTCTAGCACTGGTGACATAAGCAAGCTTAACAGGCTTGCAATGACGGTGCGACCAGAAGTCGCGTGAGACGCAAGCGGTAGTTCATGTTTGTAAACAGCAAAAGGGTCTGTACCAAATGATTGACGAAAGAAAATTAAATACACTGTACCGAAAATGTTACATATATGAAAGACTTCGTACGCTGCCGTTGCCGCGGCCGCTAATGCAACCGCAGTCTTTACGGAGCAACGCATGTGGGGAGCGCTACGTGCTTTGCTCTGTTAGCGGGGCTAGTGACGGATTTCCACACTTCGTGCGCTGCCGTTGCCGCGGCAGTTGATACAACCATAATCTTTATCGAGAAACGCATGTAGGGAGCGCTACGTGCTTATTATCTATCATGTGGTTTTGACACTTGTTTTGTGGTTTTCTTATTGAAAGAAGCGTCAAAAGCACATGATAAGAGGTAAGGCGCGCGCGAACAGTGCTAAGGAGCGCGCGATGGTCTTCTGTCGCCTATTCAGTCGACTGTTCTGTCGACGGACACGAAACAACCCGACCAACGAGTCAAATACAGATTCGCTGTAAAAAACTGGAACTATACGAGAACTTTTTTTTAATTATATTTTACGCAACATTTTCTTTTTGCTTTTTTATAAAAAAACGTAATCTTTCCCTTTTTTCTTTTTTTTTCTTGCTATTTACCAACATTTTCCAGACATGGACGTAGTTCAACTACTCTCCTCAAACTACTGTAGTTTAACTACTTTTCCGAGTAACTTGGTAACTTTCAATTACAACTTTATTTGGGTAATTACTAGCTTCATTTAACTACGTTTTTAAGGTAACTTCTACTCAAATTACTTACTACTTTCAAAATATAGTGCTAATTTTGCTCATCACGAAAGTTTGAGCGCAAAAATAAATAAGACGCCGGCAGATGAAGTGGCATTCGACAGGCGTCCTGGGGCCAAGGTGGCGACGAGCAGCCAAAACATAACACCGGCGCGCACGAACGCAGGCAGAGATGCTTAACACGTTTTGGTCGAGTATTGACCTAATCCGGTAATGCACGCAGGCGCCGCGCCTCCAGCTGCAACCATGAGAGACGGGGACACTCCGGGGGTTGTTGTTGTTTTTATGTTGTCTGCCTTTAGTGGAGTTTTGCCTCAAGTGGTTTGGGGGTTCCACGGGAGGAGCCACTGGAATGATCTCGCAGCTGGGCGCCTGTTCCCATGGTCGCGCGTCGTCAGCGCATACTTCCTTGCAAAGCCGGACTCCTCTGCGCACAAACGCAGACACAGATAATCCGTTCATGGGAGCACGTTCCCGCTTCCAGCTGCAGCTGTACGAGCGACGATGCTTGTTCACGTAATTTTTTGCGTCCTTTCGACCTTCCACGCCAGGGAGACAACCTCTTTGTTGAAAATGATTTACTTGTCAAGCGTGTCAGGCGCGTCAGGATACCGTAGTCGGCTACGATGATTGCAAGTCACCCTTGGGATATCATTTTGTTGTACGCGGCGTCAGCGGTGAAGTATATTTCGTTTCATCTTCTGTTAAATTTTTAAAAACAAATTCAGTAGCGTATCACTAGGGTGTTTTCATGTCCCGCAGGCGAACATAAAGGCACTCTGCGTAGTACTAGCACTGCAACGAGATGCGCAGTCGTCCGGATGATCTCATCGTCGTGGCGCGAAACTTGAACCCTTGACGGTAAGGTCCACTCGGTCAGCGTACTTTCCGAATGTCGTGGGAATAAAGAGGGGCCAGTCATAACAATCTCAACTTCCGGAAGGAGAAGGAGAAGAGTTTGTTATAAGATACTCTCTAGCCGAGGCAAACCTCACATGTTTCATCATGGACACCTAAGATGCCGACACTCGCTTACCCCACCCTGCACAGCCTGTTTCTGAAATTCAACGCTGCCGTTTCATCCAGAGCGTTGGTGGAACGTCTTTTTAGCTTGGCTGGGGACGTCTTTAGGAAGAAAAGGGGAAAACTCTCCTATGAAGAGCTTTGAAAGTCAGTTGCTTCTGCGAGCGAATAAACTATTTTGGTGAAAACGCAAGCCATAAAATGAATGCATTTATTTTAAGCTCGCAGGGTTTTTCACGGATCAAAACTGCTGTTCATTTTGCTACCACAAAATATAAAAAGTAACTTCGAAAGTAGCTTCAAAGTAATTCGCTACTTTTTTACAGTAGTTAGTAGTTTTCTCAATTACTATTACAAATGCATAATCTCTACTCGACTCCAATTACTTTTGGCGTCGATACTCAGTAACTTAACTTAACTACCTTTTTTGAGTAATTTGTACATGTCTGCTTTTCAGCTCTTTACCTTGAAGGAGGCTTCACCTCAAGTTGTATCCAACTGGAGGAAGCCAGCTTCAGGGGATGCAACATTTCGCTATGCAGACTATGAATGGGGACGGATGTTCTATTGAAAGAATCCAACAATAGTGTGTATATTGTAGTAATTTATTATGGAGTTATACAATATGGGCTTATCGAAGTTATTGTAATCCAACAAAATGGAATTGTCGTACCTTAAATTTAATACTTGCTATAAGATGCTTTACTGGAACACAACATCCTAACACAATACGAGGTTTTCGGTGTTGGCTGAAAGAAAGGAGTTCTCAATTCAATTCAATTTCAAATTTATTTCGTCTGCTCAAAAACTACAGACGACGGGGGAGTGGGCAAAACGCCAACAATTGCTGGCTTAACTAGGCCCCCTCCTACCGTTTTCTCGGCAGGGGCTTGAAAGTGGTGGCAAAAAATAGACAGAAATACATTAAAAACAATACTTTCACTCAAAGAAATGTGCAAAAATAACACAATCACTAGAGATATGAAAATACACAGAACTCCTGTTTACACGCAATCGCTACGAAAAAAATATACTCAGCGTAAGAACAAAAAAACGAGAAATCACTCAACCCGATGAGAAAAAAATAGAGCGCTCATTAGTACAAAAAATAGAGCGCTCATTAGTAAAAGATGCAAATGATGAATGGCTGAAAAAAATATTTTGACATATCGTGGCATCAATGTTTCTTAAGTCGTGTTGTTTTTTTTACTAATTTATTTAAAAACAATGGGAGATGGTGCCTTAACATTTAAGTTCCGTAATTTGTTTTACTGGGTAGTATTCAACAAACGTATCCCTTACGAACGATATAGTAATTTGTGTTTCGTACTAAATCTGCTATCTGGTTGATTAGGGAACTATTCATCTTGCGGCCTGCTGTGTGTCGTAAAAGTAATGTATAATCATAAAAACTGTTAACCTGAACAAGATGCCATGTGTTAAAAAGTGACTGCATATATGTATGATATAGAACACTGCTGATACTTCGTATTGCTCTTTTTTGAAGGGCATAAAGCTTGTTTATGTAAATCGCAGTAGTGATTCCGACACAAGATGACAATACTTTAAATGTGAAGCTAGCAGGGAATTGGGAATGAGTATAGTTTAATTTTTGTTTGCAAGTCAAAGCGAAACTTGTTAATAATGCCAACTGCTTTTGAAATTTCGGAAATTAATCTTTTGATATGAAAATCCAAGGACAAGTTTTCCTGAAATATTACGCCGAGTGTTTTAACTGGAAAAAAGCTGAATGATAAAAGGCCCGAGTGTAAGCTTGTAAGTAAAAACAATAGCGATATTCTTGGGTTTAAAAAGTACAGCATTTGTTTTAGAAGTGTTAATTTGTAGAAAATTTACGTTGCTCCATTTATGAAGTTCCCTCAAAGTGTCATTCGCATCTTGAGCGAGTTTTTTTTCATCGTCTGAGGAAAATAGCAAGCTAGTATCATCTGCATCAATTACATACGCCGACTCTGCGCCTATCCTTACAATGTCATTACTATAAATATTAGAAAGCAAAGGTCCCATTATGCTCCCCTGAGGTACACCAGCAGTTAATGGTTGTAAACTTGAATACTGGTTACTGATGAAAACAAACTGTTCGCGAAATTGTAAGTAGGAAGCTATAATTAAAAAGTTATACCACGGAAGCCATAAATTCAAGCTTGTTAAGGAGAGTGAGATGATTTACGTGATCGAGGGCCTTGGAAAAATCTACAATTATACCCAAGGCGACAGACTTGTCTTCAAATGAATTTAAGATGATTTCTTTTTGTGTTAATAAGGCAAGTTCAGTTGATCGTTCCTTTCGAAAACCGTATTGTGAGAATGTAAGTGGAGAATTGATCACAAAATGAAGTGATTCGGCTGTGTGTAATTTTTTCCAATCACTTAAAAAATACAGGTAACTTGGGAATAATCCTCTATTTTGATTGATTGTCTGCATTTTTGAAAAGAACGATAACTTTCGCAGTTTGCATTTGACGTGAAAACGTACCCGAACAAATCGAAAGGTTATATAGGTGAGATAAAGCGTGCGTTAATTATTAAAACATGTTTAACGGGTTAAATTTGAATGTGGTTACTGTCATTATATTTGCTATTTTGTATTGAATTAAATGTATGAAAAACCTCGTATTCGTCACTTGGACAAAAGAAGGCACTGTTTTTGTTCCGAGTTCCGAGGTAACTTGTACAATGTGGGTCAGGACTGCTGTGGTTAATGTTAGAAGAATAGTTGTTTAATGAGTTTGCCAGGTCATTACCGCAAAACGTTGTATTACCAATTTTAATTTCTTCAATATTATTCTTTGCAGGTTATCGCCACGCTCTCCACAACGGAGACGCTGCTACTTCGCCTGCGAGGCGTTTCCCTTAACTGCGCAGTTTAGGATCTCTTAGCGGGTCGCGGAGAGCGTTACGGGACGACGGGGGCGATCTACGAAAACTCCCTTACTACGAAATACGATGTGTTGCCTTTTCCCTGTTTGTATCGTGTTGCGACAACAACGGTTCGCAAGACCCAATAATGGCCCCGTGCATGCAGCCTCATCTCACGCATACATGAACATTTATGGATACTGAGACACCCGAATACAAATGCATTCATTAACTTCCTCATTAAAATACAATTCACTTCAAGAAACTATTGAGTTCGCGTTTTCAGGACTGAGACTCGAAGTCTCGGCAGCCCACTACCTGAATCGCTAAAACGGAAGAATAATCTGGAACTCCCTACGCATCCCCGCGACCCATATTTCTGAATAATCCTACGTCGTACGAATGATCCACTTCGAGCCACGAGATGTACGATCACATTTAACCCAGGTCCGTCTTCAACAAGCGAAATTTGGTACACCACGATCCAAGTCGCCGACATTGTTTTTGGTTCGGTTTTGCCGAACCAAACCAACCAGTTAGAAACAACGTGCCCGTACACCCTAAAAGCACCAGTGCGTGTACTTTACCGCACAACACTCGGATAGCTAATAGCCGCAACTTACGGAGGAAGCTCAGGGAATAAAGATGCCGAAACATATGTTTAGACCAAAAACACAGTCCGAGTTGTGACATAAAACAATTCAAAACGTCACGCTTGTATTGCTTAATGTCACAACTCAGACTGCGTTTTTTGGTCTAAACATATGTTTCGGCATCGTCAGTCGCTGAGCTGCCTCCGTAAGTCGCGGTGATTGGCTTTCCGAGTGTTGTGCGGGAAAGTAAACACACAGGAATTTTTTTAGAGTGTAGCCTCCGCGTATTCTGGGTGGTACAAATGCTGGATTGAAGCTAAAATCGGAATATTCCTTCGAGCGCTATTGTGAGCGAACGGGGTTGATTCGCGCATTCGCGAATCACATCCTCGCTTGAATCCACAAACGGGTAGTCGTTTAAACGTACGGAAGCTACTTCGCTGTCTGCCGCAGTTCTTTTAAATGCGAATAACTTCTGATGTTTTCTCCATGCATTGTCAAATGGGGCCGACTGCACCTTCCAGCTTCATTATTTAGGTCAGTGGTTATCAAATAGCTAGCGGGTCCGCGGAGCACTGCATTATCAGTCAAGCTCGGCAATAAATGTTATCTTTTTTTTCAGATTGAGGAGAAACGTTCCAATTTTCGGGTGAGCTTTCTAGTGTGCATGACAATGAGAGAAGTCTGCTTCACGCTATTCCTTAGTTATATATATTTATTAAATCAATATCATGGCTAGCCTATACCTTTTCCTTCCCCCTCACCACGAACGGGGTCCTCCATCGTCTCCGCCGATCCACAAGGGCTCTGCGAAACATCAATGGTTGAGAACCACTGATCTATGTCAACGGTGTCAACGAAGAGTTCAACGAAATGCAGGAAGCGGGGGATAGGGACAATCATAAGAGAAGTAGAATCTGACAGCAGCCAAGTGGAAGTCACAAGGACCTTCAAAATTTAAAAGCCAACGGTTTTATATCCGAAGCCAAGTGAAGACAAAAAAATGAAAGCGACCACACAACGTGTGCTGCGATTGACAACGTTGACCATCTCTTGTTGCGTTGGTGAAAGATGTGCTTTAGAAGATTTTCTTTTAATCGATGTGCTTGAGGATATTTGTTTAAGAAGCTTTGCATTAATTGGAATAGTTGTCGGAGATGTGTTAAACGTGCTTACCGCTGCGGCCCTCCCCCTATTCTGCTCTGCACGGAGCGCTCTTTTTTTTCTTTTTTTCTTTTGTAGATTTGTCGGAAAACCTTTCAGAACCTTGAAGCGTCGGCGGTGAGAGGAGTAAGGGAATAATAGAAAATTGAAGCGACAACGTGCCATGCCTTAGCTGACGTCGTGTGCGAGTGGCGACGGCAATGAGGAGAATTTGATAGCGTGGCGGCACAATCACTGTCTCCCCACGGCCATATTTGTGTTTGTCTTTTGATTCATTACTCTATTGTTTTATCTGCGCAAATACGTAAGAGTGTTTTTATAGGAACCCAATACAATAGCACACGTTTATTGAATCCCAAACGTTTATAAATCTACTCAATACAGGTCCTTATTAGAACCCAATATAATTGAAATTATTTAATCTGATACAATAGGCTGTATTGTGTTGTATGTATAATTTTCGTAAGAATATACGCCTACTGAATGTTTTCATTGAAGCGAGAAATATGTATCCTGTTTGTTCGCAGAATCTCAGTCGACATTATGTTCTACAAATTTGAAAGTTCACTAAATACGAAAGTATTGCAGCAAGAGTAAGGTAACAAAATATATCAAGCCAAGGTTTATAATGTTGTTTCTTTTTAGACTTTATGCCTAGACCGCTTGGGTCAGGCGATACTCAAAATTTTGAGGTGGTCTTGATCACTCTGATATACTCGGGCAGCGCAGAAGGTGTTTAGCGCGTATTATGTGTGCGTTGTGATTTGTTATGCCTGTCTACAAAATGCTTTGGGTGGTTTCGGAGGTGTTGCACGCACGCACTCATATACTTCCCAGATTTATTAGAAAGATCGAGACAAGTTTAAATTCATTCGAGACCCGTGACGCCTCGATATCGAGTGCAGAGAGACCCCTCGTCATTCTAAGCCAGCTGCGCAAGCCGAAAGTCGTCAACTATAGCAGGATTCATTGAGGCACATTTAGTTCAGCTGCTTGTTCTCCTGTTCGCCTCTTCCTGGTGGCGTCAAGCAAAGACGTTGGACTACGGATTGCAGAGTCCGGGGTACGATTCCCACTGTGGCACTTGGTGAATCTCTCTAGTTATAATTTGGTATGATTAATAACGACGAAGTATGTTTTTATGTGCTTTGTATTCCCATGCATTGCCTGCTATGGGCTATGTATGATTTATGTCGCCTTGACCAAAGCTATACTTAGAATAATCAAGGCCTGTGAAGAGTCTCCTTTCTTTCTACGTAGCGTCGTCATACTCGGACGGCGCCAACTTGGCAACTGGGGCCCGAACCCGACGTCGGGCGTCCTCCGACGCAACTAGTGGACACGAAGCCCAGCCAAACGTTGACGCAGAACTCGCGTTTAATTTGTGTCTGCGCTCAATCTGACCCTCATGACGTCGCAGTGCTGGTACTGGGCTTTGGTAATACTAGGTGCTGTTGCCTTGGCCTGCGTGTAACGGCTCTTCGGTACACTTGAGCGTAACATTATTTCAGCTTATAAACATATTCTGTATTAATAGACCATAGAATAATGATGAAAGTGTTTATACTGGCAAAACCCGCGAGGTTTTGCCGTTTTGGACACTATTGTTGACGTGAGGTTTTGTGCTAATCGCTTGGAGTTTCTCTTTAGTAGCCGCATACCTTGTCAATCACGTTCTATCAGATAGAGCAGGCTGGCACCGCTAAACTGCTGTTCTGTAATACCTGATTTTTTTTCTATCGCGCTATTTCGAGGGAAGCCTACGAGTGACAATCGGCTAAAACCACGAAGTCTGTAGAAATAGTTGAATACTTAAGGCCTATTCACATGGTGCATCTTGTTGGTTAATCTACCTACTGTCGCGAAACGAGATTTCGGGAAACAGAAGCCCCGTGTGAACAAGACTTAAAAAGAAGCGCGCCTCCAAAAAAGCTTGCGCGCGTTCTTCGCTTGTGGAACGAAATTATGCTGAAACTTCACCGGGGCCTGTCAATCACACGAAAGAGAAACGCGGATGCTGCCGATTGACCCCGCAAGTGTGACGTCACTGCTCCAAACAAACCGTTGCTAGGGGCGTTGTTAAGGACGAATACATGGGACTGGATTTCGCTCCGAAAGAACAATCGGTCAAAAATCGGAAGTGGGATCTAAACGTCTAAAAATAATAGTGTAGGACGCCTAGATTGCGCACTTACGAAAGAGGTTTGCTGAGAATCGGCTGTTTCTGAAATATTTGCGACGGAAACTTGCGGTCTTCGAGACGCCTCGAGATGCCTGCTACAGACGACGAACGCATGGCGAACGCATGCGGAATTACTGAAATATGCCTTTGGCAACAGTTTTAATTGTTTGCATAATGATACGATTTGAATTTTGTATTTATTGGGAACATGGCAGGCCTAAACAAACTCATCAGGTTTATAAATACGAATTCTAGTTGCGTGCGATACGGTATACTGTCTGACGAAAATCATCACACGCATGGAGATCTGCTAAAATACAGCCAGAAACGCGTATGTTTAGAACATATTTAGAACACGCAGTTGGTGTCGAAGCGCTGGAACCAACCTATCTCACGCTCTTGTACTTCTTTTCGCCAGCTCCTGATTTGGTATGCTGCGACACTCCTGGGGTACCCGGCTTCGACAGTGAAGGCTTGAAACGGTATCAGCGTACAGGCGACAGCTTGCTTCTTCGCCCTTCGTGGTCACCACCTCACAAGGGCCAACTGCTGCGCATGCTCGTTTGGTCACCCAAGAAAAGACTACATAAGCCGGCACCACCCAAGAAGTCAGCGCAGTCGGTAATGAAGCGCTCGGACCAACCTATTTCACGCTCCTGTACTTTTTTTTTTTTTTGCCAGGTGAGATTTATTTAAAACCATGTCTAAGACAAGCTTTTTTTCATGTGCAATCGAGTGAAGTGTTCTACTTGCATTGCTGTACATTATGTCTGTTGTGGGGGAGTGCGTAGCATGTCTGGCGGACACCGCCATGGACGGGAGATTTATGTTGTGCTCAGTGTGTAAGAATAATTATCACCTGGGCCAGTCTTGTGCACTGTATTACCGAAACTACCTCCTATACACCTACTCATGTTTGCTAAACAAAACCGGAAAGCGCCTGAGCGCCCCTAAAAATACCGGCGCTGCCGCGCATGCGCGATGGGGTGTGGCAACAAGCGCGCCGTCGCCATAAACAAACCATTGAAATGTAATGTTACTTTCCATGCCAGGTGTGAGTCCCCCTGTCCTTTTTCGCACTAATTGTTGATTCTACGTCTTCCCGGCAATGCCCGACTACATGAGCAGCGTCAAGGAATAACGAGGCCTGTTACATCGCGAAACTGAGTGAATAATCTGACATGCGCGTATCCATTCCGCGTAAAAAATGCCGCAGAGACAAAGCCTAATTCACCTGATGAGGATTTCGTCGCAATTTCGTGGTGCCTCAAGGGCCACCCGCTGCGCATGCTCGTTTGGTCACCCGAGAAAAAACTATGTAAGCCGGCACCACCCAAGAAGTCAGCGCAGTCGGTGGCGAAGCGCTCGGACCAACCTATCTCACGCTTTTGTACTTCTTTTCGCCAGCTCCTGCTTTGGTATGCTGCGACACTCCTGAGGTACCCGGCTTCGACAGTGACGGCGTGAAACGGTATCAGCGTACAGGCGACGGCTTGCTTCTTCGCCCCTCGTGATCACCGCTTCACAAGGGCCACCTGCTGTGCATGCTCGTTTGGTCACCTGAGAAAAAGCTATGTAAGCCGGCACCACCCAAAAAGACAGCGCAGTCGGTGGCGAAGCGCTCGGACCAACCTATCTCACGCTCTTGCACTTCTTTTCGCCAGCTCCTGGCTTTGGTATGCTGCGACACTCCTGGGGTACCCGGCTTCGACAGTGACAGCGTGAAACGGTATCAGCGTACAGGCGACGGCTTGCTTCTTCGCCCTCGTGGTCACCGCCTCACAAGGGCCACCTGCTGCGCATGCTCGTTGGTCACCCGAGAAAAAACTATGTAAGCCGGCACCAACCAAGAAGTCAGCGCAGTCGGTGGCGAAGCGCTCGGACCAACCTATTTCACGCTCTTGTACTTCTTTTCGCCAGCTCCTGCTTTGGTATGCTGCGACACTCCTGGGGTACCCGGCTTCGACAGTGACGGCGTGAAACGGTATCAGCGTACAGGCGACGGCTTTTGCTTCTTCGCCCCTCGTGGTCACCGCCTCACAAGGGCCACCTGCTGCGCATGCTCGTTTGGTCACCCGAGAAAAACTATGTAAGCCGGCACCACCCAAGAAGTCAGCGCAGTCGGTGGCGAAGCGCTCGGACCAACCTATCTCACGCTCTTGTACTTCTTTTCGCCAGCTCCTGCTTTGGTATGCTGCGACACTCCTGGGGTACCCGGCTTCGACTGTGACGGCGTGAAACGGTATCAGCGTACAGGCGACGGCTTGCTTCTTCGCCCCTCGTGGTCACCGCCTCACAAGGGCAACCTGCTGCGCATGCTCGTTTGGTCACCCGAGAAAAAACTATGTAAGCCGGCACCACCCAAGAAGTCAGCGCAGTCGGTGGCGAAGCGCTCGGACCAACCTATCTCACGCTTTTGTAATTCTTTTCGCCAGCTCCTGCTTTGGTATGCTGCGACACTCCTGAGGTACCCGGCTTCGACAGTGACGGCGTGAAACGGTATCAGCGTACAGGCGACGGCTTTTGCTTCTTCGCCCCTCGTGGTCACCGCCTCACAAGGGCCACCTGCTGCGCATGCTCGTTTGGTCACCCGAGAAAAAACTATGTAAGCCGGCACCACCCAAGAAGTCAGCGCAGTCGGTGGCGAAGCGCTCGGACCAACCTATCTCACGCTCTTGTACTTCTTTTCGCCAGCTCCTGCTTTGGTATGCTGCGACACTCCTGGGGTACCCGGCTTCGACTGTGACGGCGTGAAACGGTATCAGCGTACAGGCGACGGCTTGCTTCTTCGCCCCTCGTGGTCACCGCCTCACAAGGGCCACCTGCTGCGCATGCTCGTTTGGTCACCCGAGAAAAAACTATGTAAGCCGGCACCACCCAAGAAGTCAGCGCAGTCGGTGGCGAAGCGCTCGGACCAACTTATCTCACGCTCTTGTACTTCTTTTCGCCAGCTCCTGCTTTGGTATGCTGCGACACTCCTGGGGTACCCGGCTTCGACTGTGACGGCGTGAAACGGTATCAGCGTACAGGCGACGGCTTGCTTCTTCGCCCTCGTGGTCACCGCCTCACAAGGGCCACCTGCTGCGCATGCTCGTTTGGTCACCCGAGAAAAAACTATGTAAGCCGGCACCACCCAAGAAGTCAGCGCAGTCGGTGGCGAAGCGCTCGGACCAATTTATCTCACGCTCTTGTACTTCTTTTCGCCAGCTCCTGCTTTGGTATGCTGCGACACTCCTGGGGTACCCGGCTTCGACTGTGACGGCGTGAAACGGTATCAGCGTACAGGCGACGGCTTTTGCTTCTTCGCCCCTCGTGGTCACCGCCTCACAAGGGCCACCTGCTGCGCATGCTCGTTTGGTCACCCGAGAAAAAACTATGTAAGCCGGCACCACCCAAGAAGTCAGCGCAGTCGGTGGCGAAGCTCTCGGACCAACCTATCTCACGCTCTTGTACTTATTTTCGCCAGCTCCTGCTTTGGTATGCTGCGACACTCCTGGGGTACCCGGCTTCGACTGTGACGGCGTGAAACGGTATCAGCGTACAGGCGACGGCTTGCTTCTTCGCCCCTCGTGGTCACCGCCTCACAAGGGCAACCTGCTGCGCATGCTCGTTTGGTCACCCGAGAAAAAACTATGTAAGCCGGCACCACCCAAGAAGTCAGCGCAGTCGGTGGCGAAGCGCTCGGACCAACCTATCTCACGCTTTTGTAATTCTTTTCGCCAGCTCCTGCTTTGGTATGCTGCGACACTCCTGAGGTACCCGGCTTCGACAGTGACGGCGTGAAACGGTATCAGCGTACAGGCGACGGCTTGCTTCTTCGCCCCTCGTGATCACCGCTTCACAAGGGCCACCTGCTGCGCATGCTCGTTTGGTCACCTGAGAAAAACTATGTAAGCCGGCACCACCCAAAAAGACAGCGCAGTCGGTGGCGAAGCGCTCGGACCAACCTATCTCACGCTCTTGTACTTCTTTTCGCCAGCTCCTGCTTTGGTATGCTGCGACACTCCTGAGGTACCCGGCTTCGACAGTGACGGCGTGAAACGGTATCAGCGTACAGGCGACGGCTTGCTTCTTCGCCCCTCGTGGTCACCGCCTCACAAGGGCCACCTGCTGCGCATGCTCGTTTGGTCACCCGAGAAAAACTATGTGAGCCGGCACCAACCAAGAAGTCAGCGCAGTCGGTGGCGAAGCGCTCGGACCAACCTATCTCACGCTCTTGTACTTCTTTTCGCCAGCTCCTGCTTTGGTATGCTGCGACACTCCTGGGGTACCCGGCTTCGACAGTGACGGCGTGAAACGGTATCAGCGTACAGGCGACGGCTTTTGCTTCTTCGCCCCTCGTGGTCACCGCCTCACAAGGGCCACCTGCTGCGCATGCTCGTTTGGTCACCCGAGAAAAAACTATGTAAGCCGGCACCACCCAAGAAGTCAGCGCAGTCGGTGGCGAAGCGCTCGGACCAACCTATCTCACGCTCTTGTACTTCTTTTCGCCAGCTCCTGCTTTGGTATGCTGCGACACTCCTGGGGTACCCGGCTTCGACAGTGACGGCGTGAAACGGTATCAGCGTACAGGCGACGGCTTTGCTTCTTCGCCCCTCGTGGTCACCGCCTCACAAGGGCCACCTGCTGCGCATGCTCGTTTGGTCACCCGAGAAAAAACTATGTAAGCCGGCACCACCCAAGAAGTCAGCGCAGTCGGTGGCGAAGCGCTCGGACCAACCTATCTCACGCTCTTGTACTTCTTTTCGCCAGCTCCTGCTTTGGTATGCTGCGACACTCCTGGGGTACCCGGCTTCGACTGTGACGGCGTGAAACGGTATCAGCGTACAGGCGACGGCTTGCTTCTTCGCCCCTCGTGGTCACCGCCTCACAAGGGCAACCTGCTGCGCATGCTCGTTTGGTCACCCGAGAAAATCTATGTAAGCCGGCACCACCCAAGAAGTCAGCGCAGTCGGTGGCGAAGCGCTCGGACCAACCTATCTCACGCTCTTGTACTTCTTTTCGCCAGCTCCTGCTTTGGTATGCTGCGACACTCCTGGGGTACCCGGCTTCGACTGTGACGGCGTGAAACGGTATCAGCGTACAGGCGACGGCTTGCTTCTTCGCCCCTCGTGGTCACCGCCTCACAAGGGCCAACTGCTGCGCATGCTCGTTTGGTCACCCGAGAAAAGACTACGTAAGCCGGCACCACCCAAGAAGTCAGCGCAGTCGGTGGCGAAGCGCTCGGACCAACGTATCTCACGCTCCTGTACTTTTTTTTTTTTTTGCCAGGTGAGATTTTATTTAAAACCATGTCTAAGACTAGCTCTTTTTCATGTGCAATCGAGTGAAGTGTTCTACTTGCATTGTTGTACATTATGTCTGGTGTGGGGGAGTGCGTAGCATGTCTGGCGGACACCACCATGGACGGGAGATTTATGTTGTGCTCAGTGTGTAAGAATAATTATCACCGGGGCCAGTCTTGCACTGGTATTACCGAAACCTCCTATACAGGCATGGGGCAGGCAAAGCGTGATAAAGGACGATGCAAGATACGTCGCAGGCGAGATAATAGAAGCGGTTCGCAAAGCGGACCAAGCTCCGAGGTTAACAAGCCGCAAGACAACTCAGCAGCCTTAGAAGTTCAGATACAAGCCATTGGGCAAACACTTCACCAGCTGTTGGCAATGAAAACTAGCATAGAATCTCTTCCTCTCACCTCCTGCGAAAGTAGATGTGCTCTTGCCAGTGATGCCTACAGTGTAGGAATTACTGGTGAGTATGCAGGAGATAGACAGCAAAGTGGACGGGTGGACGGTCACGAGAGGAAATTGAACTAAGATATCGGAGCTAGAAAAGCAACATGGAGAATTAAGTGCAGCTGTAAAAGACCAAGCGGAAACGACTCTGGCAATACAAGAGCTAATCAACAACTCGGAACAATATGCTCGCCTTGCAAACTTGGAAATACATGGGCTGCCAAAAAGTGCAAAAGGAAATCTGAGGAATATTCCAAGTGACTTGGCAGTCAAGCTTGAAATATCTAATTTTGAAAAGGAGACATTTTAGGCGGTCCACCGTCTTCCAGCTAAGCCAGAATCAATCCCGATTGTCTCTGTTAAGTTCAGCTCTTGTGAACTGAAAGATCGCAGGCTGCGTGCCCGTGGCAAACTCCGTGCTCTTGAACAAACCGATAATACACCAGCGCTCTTCATTCAATGAAAACCTCACGAGGCAAAGCAGACAGCTGTTCTGGATGGTCAAAGAGCAGACGAAGTAAACGCACACTCTAAGAAATGCCTGCGCGTCTACTTACCCGCAAAACATTCGAAGAGCCAATCTCTGCGATCTACGAAATCAGCTCAACGAATGATGAGGCGGAACATCTGTTTAGACCTCAAAATTAAGTCTGCGCTGTGGCATTACGCAATGCAAAGCGTCATGCTTGCATTGTGTAATGCCACAGCGCAGACTTCATTTTGAGGTCTAAACGGATGTCCCGCCTCATCATTCGCTGAGCCGATTTCGTAGATCGCAGATATTGGCTCTTTCAGTGTTTTGCGGGCAAGTAGTCGCGCGGGCATTTCTTGGAGTGCCGTATGACTTGTAGGGCTCCGTGTTTTCGGATAAATCCGAAAAACTCCGAAAAACACCCGCCGGTAAAATTTTGGTCAATTCGGATTTATCCGATAAACTCCGAATGCTTATGTGCCAATGCCACCCCCCCCCCCCCAAAAAAAAAAAAAGTAAGACTTTTTTTTTTTTTTTTACAATTTGATTAGCACGGAGTCAATGGTCCTGGGAAAATGGCACCATAATTATCTTTCAAATCTCAGACCGTTGTCAAAAGGGGTCTTGCCGCTTGTCTCGGCGAGGTTGATTCAGGGCAACAGGTCATTGTACATTCGGGTCACGACAAAAGCCACTCTTTTGGTTTCTAGTTTGAGCCATGCGATTTGTGATTTAGAGAAAGGAGAAGGTATGTTTTTGTAACAGTGAAAGCTATGGACTATAGAGATTGTATTAAATAGAGAAAAGGGACAGTTGAAACTCTCTATTACATCCTTAACCACTCCACCTCGCGCGGCCGCGGGCTAGATTGATGGAATAGGATGGGATGACTACGAGCTTTGTAGCGACTGCCCCCGGGAGTTTATTGATTTTAAGGTATCGACGTTTATCGAAGCAACAGTTGTGTGCGACGTTTGTCGTGGGACAAATTAATATTGCCAATGGCAATGGCACGAACGTCAAATTCAACTGAAGAAATTTTAATCGATACAAGCGCGTTTTATTTTTTATCTGGCATACGTTTACATCCGGTTATTATTTACATATTTATTTTCAATAGGAAACACTGCGAAATTAAACTCCGAATTTCGGAGAATTGGGAATCAAACAAATATAAACTCCGATAAACTCCGAATCTTCGGCAAAAAATAAACTCCGAAAAACACCCTCCGAATTTGACGAAAAATAAACTCCGAAAACACGGAGCCCTAAGTATATAGTTATCATGGGTTAAAAACGGAAAGATTTTTCTGAATAAGAGTGAGACATCGCCTGTGTTGCGCATAAACTATGCCACAGATTTGGACGCAGTCGTTTAGTTAGAAGGAATGTTGATTTTTTTTTTTTAATTTTCAAACACACAATTTTAAAAATTGTGTGTTACTGAAAAATAATTTCAAAAAACCGTCAAAGTTGTCGTTTAGATTTTTAATTTTAATATTAGAAGTATCCGAAAGTACTGAGCTCAATTTATTGTAATTGTTCGAGATTTGGACGCAATTATGGGTGCTTTCATTCTTACGGAAATAAATGCTACTGAGGACATAATAACTCTATTTTCGATTCCCGGTTCCAATCGTTTGGCCTTTACAAGGCCGTCTGAAAGGGGAGGAGGAATATGTGTGTACTTGAAAAGTAGTTTGGGCACAGCTCAGGCTGGGATAGTGATGATTCATGCGGAACATGTTTATCCGCAGATTAGCTGTCAAGATTTTGCAGTGTGCATGATAGCAATATATCGTCATCCGTCCAGCAATGCCTATTTATTTCTGGAAGACCTTTCCACAGCACTATCGAAATTCAGCCCGACTGGTCAGTTGCGTTTGGTGGCTGACTTCAACCTAAATCTCATGGATTCATCGCGACATGTCGTCTGTGATTATTTGAACCTTTTGCCAACTTACGACATCGAGAGCGTTATGCAGGTCACTACTCGAAAAGAATTTATAGGAGACAAATTTGGGTCCTCCTGTATTGACCATATATTCATCTTCGTATTTTTGATAACGCTGTCAAAGCGGCTGTGATATTAGAAAAATTAGCAGATAATTATTTTATAGCCTGCCAGGTTGCAACGAGCAACAAGAGAAGGACTCTAATACTACGAAAAATTAAATAACTATTACTGATCGAGCGCAGTTTGATAAAAAGGCTAACGACAACGACTGGAATGGACTTCTAACCTCTGTAGAAGCACCAATGCTGTACGATACAGTAATAAAATTATAATTACAATTTTCTTCCGCATGTAAAAAAGTTATAGAAGGCGTAAGGAAGACCACGAATGAATTGCGCACGGAGATTGCCCTGAAAGGGTACCTTTCAGGGCGATCTCAGGTTGTGACTTTTAGAAATCGCAAAAGTAGTAAAACATTCTTAACGGCCGGGGTGCCGCAAGGCTCGGTCTTGTCGCCTTTGTTGTTTAATTTATACGTAAATGACTTTCCCTCGGCTATTTCTGAGTGTAGAGTTTTTCAATACGCAGACGACACGTTTCTATGTGTCATGTGGTAGAGTTATCATGTGGCCATTAAAAAACTACAAAATGACCTCGTTTCTGCGATGGATTGGTTTCATTCAAATTTAATTACAGTGAATACTTCAAAGACTAAGCTTGTTTGCTTCAAACACCCGCTTAAGAAAGTTGAACTCTCAGCTCCTGTCGTTCTGCATACTTCTAGCTGCTCCCTCATGTAAGTACATTCCTGTGCAGTATGCGAACTCAGTAAATACTTAGGAATTTATTTTGACGACGATTTATCGTGGCGAACTCAGCGAATGACGATGCCGAAACATATGTTTAGACCAAAAAACGCACTCCGAGTTGTGACATTAAGCAATGCAAAACGTCACGCTTGCATTGCTTAATGTCACAACTCAGACTGCGTTTTTTGTTGTTGTCTAAACATATGTTTCGGCATCGTCATTCGCTGAGTTGTTTCAGTAAGTTGCGGAGATTGGCTCTCCGAGTGTTGTGCGGGGAAGTAGACGCGCGGGCTTATTTTGAGAGTGTTGACAGGGCCGAGGTCTCTAGCTTCTGTATCTTTAAAGAATTGCACCTGCCGTCTTTCCGTGGGTTATTTAAAGAGACTGTACTATTTCGAAATTTCTGGCATACGAATGTTCATAGACTAAATTTCAAAATAATATAAATTTTATATATATTTCTGGCAAGCGAGAAATAATTATTTATTGAAGGGTATCTTACAGAACATCGTGTTTGACAGGGCCGAGGTCTCTAGCTTCTGTATTTTTAAAGAACTGCACCAGCCAAACTGCAAGTTCTGCGGCGGCCACGCCAACCTCCGACACACGGTGTGGGAGTGCAGCAGGATTGACCAGCAAGATCACGGAATGGGACGTGTTCAGGGAAATACTCGAGGAATACGGAACCGAAGGCATCGTAAATATCGAAGAGTGGTCGGAAAGCCTTAGAGCGGCAGCCGAGCGGGCGACCAAGGTCGTTCCCGAAGAGGCGAACGTGGCAGCGGCGGACAGCCGACTGCTATCTGGGAGGCAAACGCGAAGCTGGAGCAGAGACTGCGAACGCAGAAGGGCAACAGGAGCCTGCGCAGAAGAATAGCTCAACTCAGCAGGAGCATAAAGGCGCATGTTAACCAAGTCGCGTCGCAGCAGTGGCAGGACACGTGCGACGGCTTCGACGGGCACCCGGACGTGCCTAGGACGTAGAACATCTCGCGCCACCTGCACGACCCGAAGGGTAACAAGACCGCTCAGAGAAACAAGCTGTGCGAAATCATCAGGGGACACGAAGGGGACGAGGCGGATTTCGTGGAAGACGTCCTGGAAGCGACACTTCGGCGACTACCCGAGAAGACAGCTAACAACGTATCGTGGAGAGGCGAACGCCCTCCTTGATGAAGACAACACCAAGTACGAAGTCGCGGACATCATACGCGGCCCCAAGACCAAGTCGGCTCCCGGCCCGGATGGCGTCACGAACAAGATGCTTCGAAACCTGGACACGAAGGCGGTCGCAGCAGTCACGCGATTTCTGAACAAGTGCTGGCAGAAGGGTAAAATACCCTGGCAGTGGAAAGCGGCTAATGTGGTCATGATTCTCAAGCCGGGGAAGAGGCCCCAGCTCGAAGCGCTGCGCCCCATCTCCCTCACCTCGTGTGTGGGGAAACTGATGGAGCACGTTATCCTAAACAGACTGTACAGCTATATGGAGCGAAAACAGCTCTTCCCACACACCATGATCGGATTTCGACCTCATCTATCAACGCAAGACATCATGCTCCGGGTCAAGCATCAAATCATAGACGGAGAGCAGAGCTCGCGCCTAGACACGAGAGCGATACTCGGGCTCGGCATAACCAAGGCCTTTGATAACGTGAAGCACGACGCCGTCCTCGAGAACCTGGAAAAGCTGAGTGGGGCCGCTCGCACGTACGACTACATTCAGAATTTTCTCAACGACAGAACGGCGCAAATCTCAATCGGAGGCGCCACGTCAGACGACATCACGCTAGAAGGAAGAGGGACGCCCCAGGGCTCGGTACTTTTACCGTACCTCTTCAACGTCGCCATGATCGACTTCCGGATAAGCTAGAAGCGATCGGCGGATTACACCACAGCATTTACGCGGACGATATCACGCTCCGGGTGACCGGCGGCAGCGACGGTTTCATCCAAGAGAAGCTGAAGAAGCTATTCGGGTGGTGGAAAGCTACGCCGAGCCAAGGGGCCTTGCCTGCTCCCCGCAGAAGTCGGAACTCCTCCTCCTGAAGCCGGTCCGGGCCAGCCAGCTACCGTCGGACATTGAGCTGTACGCTCAGAGTAACAGAATCCCCACGGTCAGGAGCCTACGAGTCCTGGGCCTTAGGATACAAGCCGGCGAAAACAACTCCGTAACGATGGCGTCGCTAAAAGCAACTGCGTGCCAAATTACGTGCCTGATCTTCCGAATCGCAGGTAGAAACTCTGGCATGAAGGAGAAGAACCTCGTGCGCCTGGTCCGCGCTTGCGTCGTCAGCAGGCTGGCGTACGTCCGCCCTTTCGTAAGACTCGGCCTCGGCGGAAACGAACAAGCTCAACTGTCTCATCAGAACGTCCTACAAGAGAGCGCTCGGCATCACGGACACCACCTGGAACGCGAAGCTCGCGGCTTTAGGTCTGCAGAACACGGTCTAGGAGATCTAGAAGCTCAGCGTGTTTCGCAGCTGGTGAGGCTGACGAAGAGTGCCACGGGCCGCCACATCTTGGCCAGCCTTGGAATCCGCCACGAGAGGCAAACGGGGGAGAAGGCCGACGTCCCTAGGCGGATCAGGCAGGCCCTCGTCATACTGAAGCATCCCGAAGCACATGCACCCGACGCATCACGCGGAACGCAGAGCGGCGCGAGTCAAGGCGCTGCAGAAACGGCTAAGCATCGCGGAAGGGGTCCTCTATGCAGACGCTGCGAGAGACGGCGGGGGCGCCATGGTCAGAACCGCGGTCAACCAACAAGGAGAAGTGATCGCGAGCGTGCAGTGTGAAAATGTCGGAACCGAAAGTCGCAGAGGAGGCGGACATCGCCCTCGCGATCCGAGTCCGGGGGGCACGCATCGTCGTCAGCGACTCGCAGCAAGCAATCCGGCAGTTCGCCAAGGGAAGAATCTCTACAGCCGCGCTCATGGTCCCGGGCGACCCTGAGAAGACGTCAACGAGAATACAGCTTATCTGGACACCGGCGTACTCGTCGCTCCCCGGCAACGAGCAGGCACACGGCGCGGCCCGAGAACTCGCTCACCGGGCCGGGGCACCGCTGGACCCTTCTCTGGCCTTTTTGACGGGGGGCGACAGGCTAGTCACGTTCAGGGACATTCTCGATCACTACGCAGGCGAGAGGTTGCGCTATATCCATCCGCGCACCCCTCGCTGGACAAGAGGACGTCGGTGGCATGGCGCCACCTCCAGACAGGCTCCTTCCCGAGCCCCTCCCTACTCAAGAAATGGTACCCCGACAAGTACAAGCCAAACTGCAAGCTCTGCGGTGGCCACGCCAACCTCCGACACATGGTGTGGGAGTGCATCGGGATCGACCGCAAGTCCCACCCTCTACTGGAGAAGATGGACAACCAGGAGGATCTGGGAAGCCCTACTCCTCTGCTCCGACCCCTCGGTGCAGAACCAGCTAGTCCAGCTGGCCGAAGACGCCGCCAGGACCCAGGAGGTTCAGGCCGCCGTCTGAGGGGTGGCTGGCGGGACGACCCTAGGGGTCTCCCATTCAGTCATTAACTCATGCTTGGGCAAATAATAATTGTTTACTACTATATATACATCTATATGCATATAAATTTTATATTTTATAACTCCGTACGTTCAAGGGCGCCCATTGAGACAATCACTTTGATTTAGCATACCGTGAATCCGAACAAAATACGGAGAACGTACGCGGATGTATTATGTGCCACATATTTTTAATACTGTGCCAGAATCCTTACTTGCGGTCACATCGAGGCAAAACCTCAGAAGAGCCTTACGAAATTTAGATCAGTGAAGTTTGAGTGTGAAACTATTCGTTATTTATTGCAGAGATGTGGTTTTCCTGATATAGTTTGTATTGTGCAGAGGAGTTGCTGTCGTTTTGTTGTTTGATTCCAGATTTATGGTATGCAACGATGTAGTTCATATTGTTTGGTGCTGATGTTCGTTCGGTTGCTTAATGCATGCTTTCGGCGATGTAACAGCATTTTTATTTGTATTACGTACTGAATTTGCCACCTACCTTGCCGAGCCAGGTACACAAGCCCCTGAGGCTTACACCGGCTCGTTATTGAATTTGTTGGAAATGTACGTGTTATAAATAAAGATTCTAGTCAATATTATATATATATATATATATATATATATATATATATATATATATATATATATATATATATATATATATATATATATATATATATATTATAAAGCAGCGTAGGGCTCTCTTTTTGATTTTACAGTTGATGCTCATTGTAAAGAAGGATCAATCATTTTGACTCTAACATAAGCGGTTCGAGACCCCAAACTTTTTTTTTTCACCCACGCAATATGGGTCTGTGTTTCGTATCTCCTTGTAATCATCACACTGAGAAAAATTCTATTGAGTCTTTAGTTTTAAGTACGACCCCAAAAAGCGAAAGAGCTGGATAATAACATCGGGTAAGTTTTCTAGATCTTGTACGGACAGTTCGTTTGATCAAACAAACGTGCACTCAAACAACTTCTGTGTTGTCAGAACTCCTTGAAACGTGCAATCGTCTGCACTTCGACCTTGATACATTTCACGTCGTCCTCGTACGTGATTAGATTTCACAGTGTTTTGACCTTCTCAAATATTGCGGAAGCGAGTTTTACGGGAAGGCGTTCG